>JAQFVV010000028.1:5252841-5504331 GCA_028023455.1 Epiperipatus broadwayi | reverse complement strand
AAGTGATAGGAGTAATGAAAAGGGTGTAGAAGAAGAAAGGTACGAAATGTTAGAATTAAAAGAAAATATAGAAGCGAGGGAAGAGTCAAGCAGTATAGGGAAAAGCCAGCTAGAAGAGAGAATAGTACGCGTGGAAGAGATATGTCAAGACTTAATAAGTAGCCAGGAAACGACGCGACAGGAATTAGGGAACTTAGAGAAAGAAATAGAGACACACCAAGAATATAAAAACTAAAGTAAAGGAGATATGTAAAGACGTAGTGGGAGACACAGGGCAGAAAATAAGACAGGTAGAACAGAAGTATGAGGAGTTTAAGATTGGAGAATAGACACAGTGAACAGGCGAGTAGATTTATGGAGAAGCAGTTTACCATTTCGGTATTCAAAGTGGAGGTAGGAGAAAACCCGCTGAAACATTTAGAAAGCCTGAGTAATATGTTCCATAGTAAAAGTTTACCGGAAGAGGACAAGGTTGCGGTGGCCAGTAGTTACCTCCAAGAGACGGCATGTGATTGGTGGCACACCTTGGACGAGAAACCGCAGACATTCGGAGAATACAGACGGGCTATGTTAAAGGCATTTTGGAATGAAGCTAGGCAAGACAGAATCCTGTATAAAATATCCCACGAGAGATATTCAAGTGCGCGGGGAGAGACGTATGTGAAATTCTTTTACCGACAAGTGTCAAAACTTAAGGCATTGACGGCATTCCCTATGTCAGATGGTCAGATAATCAGAACACTACGCAATAATATGCCGCCAAACATACAACAGCTAATGTTAAGTAAAGACGGACGGTCAGTGGAGGAAATGGCGGAATTTCTAACACAGATTGATTATGGCAATCTAGCTAGGGAACCTCCAGATCGATATAGGAGATGGGATGGGTACAACGACCCACATGGCAGAAAGGGAGAACCACCTGATCGAGCGTAAATAAAAAAAAAAAAAATGAATAAATGGGTATAACGGGACCGAAAACTTAACAAGTAACACGGACACACGAGAATAAGAAAGGACGAACTTCCATCAAAATAAATCGAGGGGAATGTATAGTAAGAATAAAGTTAAACGTTGAAACTAAAACATTCAGAGTGATATTTTAGTTTCAAAAGGGGGGACGGAGAAATGTACCGAGATACATCAGGAAGGAGTGTGCTTTCTTCGGAGTTACACATAATTTTGGGAGAAATATAAGTTGATAAAAGATTTGTTTAAATATTTAATAAAAATAAAAGGTCTTGTAGGGTAAAATAAGAATAAAAAGAATTTTTTTTCTCATAGAAGGGTTTATCATTAAAAGCATAAATTAGACAGTTTTATAAGATATAATTTTTGAATCACAATTAAATAAAACCTAAAGAATTAAAACTTGAGTTAAATTTGATTTAAGGTTGCTTTTAAAAAAAAAAAAAAAAAAGCAAGGTGGAGTTCGTTTTGTCTTATAATTAAAAAAAAAAAAAAATTATATAACCAAAGGAATGTAGTGAACAATGGGAGCTAATGACAAACATGAGAAATTTCCATTAAACGGCTAGTTAGTGAAATAACTCTAACAAAGAAATTGAAATTTGCAATCATCTAAAGAATGACCAATGAAACTGTGTAGAGAGTCGAAAGAAAAGAAATAATTGTCTAATAGCAGAAATTCAGAATGTAGATTGAATCCGCAAGATAAGAACCGTAAAATATAAAAAGGGGCGAATTTTCTATTGTATTTAGATTATTAGATTATTGAATTATTAGATTGAATTTGATATTGTGATTAAAATTTGATTCTGATCGGTTCGGTGATTTATTCTTAATTTCATAGTCATATTATTAATATACGTCTAAAGTTAAATAAAACATAATGCTGCATTGTTAAACCCATCATATGAACAGCCGGCCGAATCCTTCCCTGCAATACCAACAGCAGACAGTTCGAATGTCGATCATGGTCATAAAACAAGAAGGAAACGGAGTGTCCACGGTGAAGCCCACAGGATCCCAACGACATCGGGAAAAGGATCGCAAAGAGTTAGCGCTAACTGACCGAAGGAAATACTATCAGAAGCTACGCTCGGAACCTTGCATAAAGGAGAAAGCTAGGTAATATTTGTTTCAGTTTTAATTCACTAATTAAAAGCCGTAATAATATATGGAATAATAAACTCTGAACTTTATGTTACGAACAATAATTACTAATTGCCTTTAGCTCCATTACTCAGAGATTTTATTGTGATTTCAAATATAATTGTGTGCGTATAATTATTTTCTAAATGTATGTATAATATGATATTTTGGTTATATTAAATATTATCTAAACTTGAACAAAAGTGTAATTAATTATATTATAAGACCAAACGAAGTGAAATAGCGTAAATGGAGACTTAATGGGTTAGTGATTACTTAAATTAAATTAATAAAAAAAAGAGAAGCGAGAAAATTAGCGCAGAGAAAGATTCGTAAATTGATTTTTTTAGGTAGGTTGGAGTATATATTTTATTGATTATTGTAGCTGAGCTAGCGGGAGGCGGTACTAGATCGTATTGGTCAAGCAGACTTGTCGACAAAGGTTCGCTGGCGCCCATTGAATTTTTTCCTTTAAATAAATAAAAAGTTTGATTGGCTAATGTGTAATCTAGTAAACGAGTATTAATGTTATTGGCAAATGTTTGCAAATGATATTGACCACTCTACCCGAGGTACCGACAGCCCCGTGATAGGATTTTGTGTAAGAGGGAGGTACAAAGTTCTGATCGAGTCGTTATTATAAACATTAAATATTTTATTGATTTTATATAAATGGATGTTTATAAAAAAATTACAAGACGAGCAAAAAGAGGCTTAGGTATAATATATTTATCTTCTTTTTGTTTCTTTGAGGTATAGCTTAAAACCCCTTGTGACCTGAGCGGCCATTTTGAATTCACAGAAAAAATTACAGGACATACAATTTTAAATGAAATGTCTAATTTATTACAATAAATAACAAATATATATACATTTTTTAGAAAGTGCAAATATGAAAGAGTGTAATGAAACTGATAAAATAGTCATTACCACAAAAAAAATAATTAAAGAAAGGAGATTTTTCACATTTTATATGTCTTTATTTTTACATTGGTTCACAAACTCTCAATTTTGAAAGATGTAGCCTAAAATGACAATTTCATAGACAACTTCATCACATTCGTCATAAAATGCAGAAAAAAATAATATATAACATGACCTACCTGAGTTACAGATTGTTGGTGTAATGTGGCAAAAAGGTGACCATTTCAATTTCTTTTTTCTGCTTGACACTCTATGTGTTCTATTTTTGCAAGCAGTTGTTTTTCTAGGCCCTCTATGCGGGATATCTATTAGAAATGCAAGGTTTTAGTGAGGATCAAAAAAAAAATAACAGTAATAGCTTTAGTAAATTCTAAGTTATGGGGTAAAAAATAATGACTATATTATTGAAAAATCAGGGGTGAGGTGAAGATAAATTATGCATTATTACATAGCAAACCATAATATCAAAGTATGCTATCAAATAAATAAAAAGTTATCTATAATGAAACGAATAAAAATGTAGTAAATTCTAAGTTATGCATGTAAAAAATAATTACTACATTATTGGAATATCATGAGGGTAAGGGTGAGCTAAATTATGCATTATTACATAGCAAACCATAATATGCAAAGTATGCTATCAAATAAATAAAAAGTTATCTATAATGAAAACGAATAAAAATGTAGTAAATTCTGAACGTTATGCATGTAAAAAAATAATTACTACATTATTGGAATATCATGAGGGTAAGAGTGGGCTAAATTATGCATTATTACATAGTAAACCATAATAGCAAAGTATGCTATCAAATGAATAAAAAGTTATCTACAAAGTATGCTATAAAATGAATAAAAAGTTATCTACAATGAAATGAATAAAACGTAGTAAATTCTAAGTTAGCCATGTAAAAAATAATTACTACATTATTGGAATATCATGAGGGTAAAGTGAGCTCAATTATGCATTATTACACAGCAAACCCTGCGTAACCAAATATATTATCCAAATAAATAAAAAGTTATCTATGATTAAACGAATAAAAATGTAGTAAATTCTAAGTTACTCAGTGTAAATCTGCTTATTACTTTGTAACTTTACTTCACAGTCTCATAATTTTATAAATACTTATTTAATTAATATAATCTAGAACTATATTGATTTTGATGATTGATAATAAATTTAACTAAAATATGATAATATAAAAATATATTAAAGATAGATATGCAAATTTTAATGAAGCATAATAATGTAACTGAGCTAGTTGTATTTTTAAACTATTTTATATATCAAGAAGTAAGGGTACAATATATATATATATATATATATATATTAATTCTCATACAACTGATACAATAGGTATTTGAAATATTTTCTAAGTCATTTTAAAATAAATAGTATGATTGAGTTAATATTCATGCTTTTTAGCCTAAGCATATTAGAAAAATTTGTATGAACATGAGATAAAGAGAGATGATAACCAATCTTTTCTCTAAAACTTATTATTTTATGTTGTGTCATGAAAGATTTCAAAGTATTATATTTGTTTTTATCCCTGTTGTTGGATATGGTAAATTATTAAAAGATTCAACTACAGCAGGGGTGGGCAAATAGCAGCCCAAGGGCCACATGTGGCCTGCCAAGGCAATCAGAAAAATCCGCCTTGAACTGAGATTTCCTTCCTATGCGTGACCGAAGATTCGTCTCAAATTTTCCACTAGGATGGCCACATCAATACACATTCGCAGTGTAGATACCATGTGTATGCTTTTCCAGTTGATCTGGTTAATTCCAATTTTGTCTTTGCATTACCAAATATATATATTTCCAACTTTAGTGAAACCATGAACCTTCCGAAAAAATTTAAAATCGGTGATGAATGTTGTGTATTTAATGAAGAATGGACAAACAAATATTTCTTTGATAATACAGGGAATAAAGCAGTGTGTTTATTGTATCATGAAAAAAAGGGGCGGCCCTCACTTCCACAAAGTGGACCCCGGTGCGGCCCTCTGCCAGCTTCTGTGGCCCTCGAGCCAAAACAATTGCCCACCCATGAACTACAGGGATAAAAAATATTTGAAACTACTCAATAAAATGAAAGATTATAAAATTATACATATAAATTATTGTATCCTTCTTCTTATAAAAATCCAATATATTTTTACAAAGGTTAAAACTCACAAAAATAATAACCCATTGAGGTTGTTGTTTAACTTTAGTAATTTTATTTTACAAAAGTTTTGTAAGTATATAAATAAATGGATAACAGGTATTTTAGAATATGGAGAATATTCTGTAAAGAATGCAGTTGGTATTATTAATAAACTAAATAGTACAAAATTAAATAGGAATCAAAGTATTTTTACAATGGATATTGAAAAAATGTATCCAAGTATTCCAAGACATAAAAGTATAGATATATTAATAAAAAAATTAAGTAAACATATAGATAATATAAATATAATAAATGTTATTGAAAAGGGTTTAAAATTAATACATAATAGTTTATATTTTAAATATAATAATTAATTTTGATATATAAATAAGGGATGAATTATGGGTTGTGCAATTAGTGGCTTAATATCATGGATATTTATAAATAAATTAAAAAATATTGTAATTAGAAAAAGATAATTAGTCAAAAAATAATACATTATTTTAGATATGTTGATGATATTTTAATTAATGGTAATAAAAGAGCAATGAATAATATTTATAATGAATATAATAATAATATATGTAAAATTAAATTTACAAAAATAGAATTCAAAGATAAAATTAAATATTTAGATATAGAAATTAATATAGATAAAGATAATAAAATTAAGTTAAAACATTTTATTAAAAAACATAAATTAAAAAAAATTATTCAAGTTGATTCACAAGCATGGGTACAAAAATTAGCAGTTATTAGAAATTTTAAATATAGGAATGATAAATATAATATAGATAAAAGTGTAGCTCAGTTACAAAAGAATCAATTTATTAAATTATATAAAGATTATGGATATAATCCTAAAAGTATTAAAAATACATTTTTAATTGTAAAAAATTATAGTGGATGATAAAATTTCTGAGCAAGTTAATGATATTGCTAATAGTAATAATAAATCAGATAAGAAATGGATTAGCCTTTTATATTATTGTAGGATATATAATACATTAAGATATAACAAAAATTATATTGAGAAGAATATAAATATTGGCTGGCCAAATAGTAAAAATCTCAATCAATTAATAGGTAATTATAAGTTAAGAAATGATATACGGTACAAAAAAGAAATTGTATATAAAATTACATGTGAAATTTGTAAAATAATCGACTTTGGGCATACTGGCAAACATTTATAAGTAAGAGTCAAAGAACATCATAATGTAATTAATAGAAGAGATGATATATCTGCATTATACATTCATTACTTGAATTATGGACATAGAATAAATCCAACAAAAAGTGTTAAATATTTAAGTTATATCAAGCATCCAAAAAGAAGTCAAATCTATAAAACATATTATAGTAAAAATAATTTCAATAATTGTATGAATATTTATAAGACTTCTATAAATTTGGTTAACAATTAGTTAATTAAAAATGAATGGAAAATTATATAAAATGACATATAATTGTAAAAAAAATGCATATAATTTATTGTTATGATATAGTCAATTACTATGTAATTACTGGATTTATATATAAGGGTTTTGATTTATTTTAATGATTTATAGTGTTATTGTTTGTTTTAATTCTATTATTGAACACTAGATGGTTTTATGTCTGAAATAGTTTGTTAATGTTAAATAGATTATTAACATTTGAAAAGGGCACCAAACCACATGTTAAAAAGGGCTTTTAATGTATAAAAAAATATTATTGATATTTATATAACTGTTGTAAAGAATTTATTATTTTCTGATTATTACTTTGTGGAAGAACAGCATAAAGATTTTATCTTTTCAATTTCTTAAAATTGTGCTTCTACAATGGTCTATTAAGATATTTTGCTTTTCTTCTTCTTCTTCTTCTTCTTCTTCTTCTTCTTCTTCTTCTTCTTCTTCTTCTTCTTCTTCTTCTTCTTCTTCTTCTTCTTCTTCTTCTTCTTCTTCTTCTTCTTCTTCTTCTTCTTCTTCTTCTTCTTCTTCTTCTTCTTCTTCTTCTTCTTCTTCTTCTTCTTCTTCTTCTTCTTCTTCTTCTTCTTCTTCTTCTTCTTCTTCTTCTTCTTCTTCTTCTTCTTCTTCTTCTTCTTCTTCTTCTTCTTCTTCTTCTTCTTCTTCTTCTTCTTCTTCTTCTTCTTCTTCTTCTTCTTCTTCTTCTTCTTCTTCTTCTTCTTCTTCTTCTTCTTCTTCTTCTTCTTCTTCTTCTTCTTCTTCTTCTTCTTCTTCTTCTTCTTCTTTTTCTTCTTCTTCTTCTTCTTCTTCTAAGATATTGATATTATAATTTAAAAAATCTTAAGAGGTCAGTTTAATTAAATAGTGGTAAAGTCTTTTAGATTTTATTATTAGTCTTTGATTTATTTATTTCTTTATAATCAGTGGTCACATTATTTGCAAGTTGTTTTGAGAACATTGTTTTTGTAAAGTTTATTAAGATTCACAATCATTTTTACACAATAATTGTGCAATATTTATTAAAAATAAAGAGTATACATTATTAAATTTTTATTTCATATGTATATGCTTCGGTTTTAAAAATAGAGTGTAATAATAATATTAACAAAGAAAAACCACTGAACACTCCACCTTTTAAAAATGATGTCATTTGCACATTATGTTAGAATCTTTTGAGAAATTCTAAAGATTATAAAGTGATATTAGTATTTTAAAACAGAACATGATAGATTTATCAGAGATGAATAAATATTTACATTTTAAATAAAAATTTTAATTAAAAAAGATTTTGTTAATTTTCTAAAATTACTTTCATCTGCTGAACATTAAATGATGAAAGCATCTTTTGTTGTCATTACAAAATCATTGTTTCAATATTTGGAAAGTTCAAATAAGATTTTTTAGAATTTTTTTATTTATATATATACTTTTACAAAATTATGTCTAATAATATTTACATCTGATATATAATAATGGTTTAATGCTAAAAATAAATGTTGAATATTGATAAAAAATAACACCAGGGGGAACAATAAAATTACTGCATTGCAGGTGGATTAATTATCTTTCTATGTTTGTAGCTCAATGCAATAAAATAAAATATAATTTGAAGTTTAGATGCAAGTTTTAAATGTTAAAGATCTGTGCAGAATACAGATTCAGTAAATAAGAGTGGATATTTTTGGGTAGGCTGCTATTGTTTGCCATATTTCAAATTATAAAGCTGTTTTATAATTAAAGCTATATTATAATCTTGAAAGGATTCAGAAGTTATAAGCTAATCATAGATGATGGATTAATAATAACTTAATGATATTATTTTTTTCATGCTCCTACATATATAGAAATGACTTCATATAGAAAAATGTGAGATGTAAAAACATGAACATATGTAATGGTTGAATAATGACAGTTACTAAGATTAACAATATACTAGCATAAAAAACAATATAATAGCATTACTGCAAGAAGTATTAACTTGTGGGTCTATAATGATGGACAAAGCAGTTGTGTACGTGGTGTGACACCAAATTGTTAAAAAAAAATGTTTTACATATGTGCATTCGGTCAATGTTTATTTGTTTTCAATATTGTTTAGTTTTAGAAAAAAAAAAAATTTATGTTAATATGATAGGAAAAAAAATATAATAAACTTTCCCATTTCTACAGTATAAAAGTCTAAACTTAAAAGTTATTAAAAAAATTCTAGATCTTTTTATTAAGATAATTAACAATAAGAAAAGATTTCTACATTTCACTTTTTTCTTTCACATAAAGTTAATATATATAAAAAGCTTCCAGGCTTAGTTGTTGTAGATTATCATACATGCAAATATTTTATTCATCATAAAATTTGCATATATTACAATACTGTAAATGTAAGATGAAATTATTTTTGAAAATTAGCTTTAGAAAGATTACTACTATGTATATTAAAATTGTATTAAATTATTATCACATATAGCAGTATACAATTTACTTTTTAACACTCAATTTAAATAACGCATTTTATTGCATATTTTCACATTCAATGCTCAGATTTGTATGCTTTAGTAAGATGTAAATCACCATAGTAGCACTAGGTATGGCTACCTTTACTAAATCTTGTCTTATTTTTAAAAAAAAAAAACTTGAGTTGAGTCTTGCTACTATGAAAAGACTAATAATATAGATATATTCTAACTTAATATCACTAAGTTAACTTTTCAATAATTCTCACCAGAATCATATAAAAATGTACTCTCATCATTGTTAGCTAATTAATTTTGCACTATGATTTGGTGAGAATTCACCAAAAGTTAATTCAGTGCTACAATAATAATTTTCGGAATCTAAACTTTAGTAAGTTTAACATTTACTTTAATACTATAGGAACAAACTGACCCTTCAAGCAGAAGGGAGAATACCATTGGTAGCAGATCCATGAACAATACCCATAGCCAGATCAAGATATACAAATCATAACTTGACCATATTTGATGGTCATGGTTCAACCTCAACTGCTGGACCCAAATCCTTGCCAACTAAAGAAATGCAGACACCATCTGATATATAAGATATATAACCAGTATGCTTCAGATGATAGGCACACAGTCCAGCACTTGAAATATTCCATGACTAACTGATACTCTTAATCAGAGTCCAACACATTTATTTAACATCTAAAAATAACTACATTTTTAAAATAATGGTGACATAGTGATAAGAGAGAAAGAGAGAATAGACCAAATAATATTTAAGGAAACATTAATATTTATTCAAACACACACATACCTAGTACAATATAATATTTTATATAAAGGAATATATATATGATTAATGATTAGTTTCAGGCTAAATTTTATAATAGTCCTTTATTAATTAAAGCTCATTTAAAATGAATATAAAGTGTCTATAGATAAGTATAAAAATGTCTTTACTTACATTTTCATGATTGTCAGTTCCAACCAGTTGGTTTTTTGGTCTCCATCGATGGTTTCAGGGGTTATTTTCCATTTTTTGTCTGACTATGGGAGAGAGAGAGAGAGAGAGAGAGTATAGCATATAATCAGAGAGAGAGAGAGAGAGAGAGAGAGAGAGAGAGAGAGAGAGAGAGAGAGAGAGAGAGAGAGAGAGAGAGAGAGAGAGAGAGAGAGAGAGAGAGAGAGAGAGAGAGAGAGAGAGAGAGAGAGAGAGAGAGAGAGAGAGAGAGAGAGAGAGAGAGAGAGAGAGAGTATAGCATATAATCAACTAGATTACTGTTTAGTTTTACAACATTACTGAAGTTATACAATCTTTACAATCAATAGTAGTCGTTACAAAAAACTCATGTCTTACAAACAATAAATTTTGGTTTATCATTATATTTACATCAGAGGTATTCTGTTGCTATTTTCAACAGTTTTTCTGCAGTGTCTATTGGTGACTTCTTGTAACAACTGTTTTACATCTCAATTTACACAGGCTTTGATTAGAATCTTTGATCAATCACTTTTCAGGATTAAAATTACATTTTTCAATAAAAATCTTATATTCTGATAGAATTAATAACGAGGCTCCCAATGGATCATTAGTTTTTAGTATTTTTTAAATACAATAAAATCTATAAAGCACAATATATTACATAACATGTTTGAATCTAATCTATGAAGCACAATATATTATGTGACATATTTGAACCTACTTTTTATTTCTCTTACAGATCCTATATGGTTTACTGCCAAATTGTGATGATGATGGGCATATTTTATCTAGAATATCACAATAGTCAATTTGTATATCATGATTTCAATAATTTCTCAAAGGTGTATATTTACAGATACCTAAGCAAATAACAAACAAGAAAAAAATTACTATAATAATTATTAATTAATTTCAATACGTATAAATATTAATCCATTTTGTACATATTAATTTTGATGCAATTTTCATTTGATTAAACTTATAATTTAAGCTGTACAACATTCTTCCTCTGTATTATCATGTAAAATATTGCAATGTATTTATATATTTATAACTATGATGAAGGTCATTGTTCAGTTGAAACTATAAATTATAAGCAAGTAAAAATGAAAGCAGGCAAAAGTGGAAGCCAGACTAGCTTCTCACTTGTGGCCTTCATCAGGGAGGATCCTTGGATCTGAGAGAACTGCACTTAGATCTTAGGATCTAATGCAACCCTCCAGCAGCCACCTTTTATCTCTACTTAACTACAAAACTATGAGTCTTAAATTGAAAACACAATAATATTTTCAATCCAAGCTCATCAGCTAAATAGTCATATAGATCTGAACTCAGTTCAGTACCTATACATTTTGGTGTCTTTGGTTTTTTAATAACCATAGCTACCACTATCCTATTAGACACAATTGGTTTTAAGCCAATAAACATCACATGATCACCATTTCTTATGCTTGCTTATAACTGTTATTAAAACAGGCAAAACTTTCCATACAAGTATGCAGTGCTCTCAGATTCAAGGCTCCTCACTGATGAAGGCCACAAGCCAGAAACTAGTCTGGGGATATTGGGTGAGTAGACACTGGATGGGAATTTTGGCATCCATTGATTACTCTGGCTTGCACTGAGTGGCAATGCTGTATGGAGAATTTTGCCTGTTTTAATAACAGTTATAAGCAAGCATAAGAAATGGTGATCATGTGATGTTTATTGGCAAGTAAAAATTACTTTAAAATTAGAGAATGCATTTCCAATAAAGGAAATTGTAATACTAGTGATTAAGCCAATGCACATGTGCTTTAAAAAGATTATATAAATAAATAAATAAATAAATTACATAAATAAACATAGCGCTATATAAAATAATATCTCAATAAAGGAAATTAAAAAATTTCAATATTTTCTACAATAATTAATTATTAACATCTCTACAAATAGTTTATAAAAAATGCAATACAATTTAGTATGGAGAATCTCATACCAATTGTACTACAAGATTAGCACAACATAAATAATTATACAAATGTGTTTAAACAGATTCTTAATGTGGAAACTATATTTTTGGAACATTAAATGAAATCTGGACATAATTTTGATTCTATTAATATTGATGTTGTTTGTAGTGAACATAATAATGGAAAAAAATAATAATAAAGAGACGTGGTTTATAGCAAACAATATCAATGCAATAAACACGAAAGATTCATGCATTACATTATCATGTAAATATCATATAGTTTTATGATTATGGTTGATTTCATGAAAAGCAATGCTTAGATATTATTTTTATTAAATATTTTAAACTTTCCTGAATACTTTTCACATTTATTATTATTATTATTATTATTATTATTATTATTATTATTATTATTATTATTATTATTATTATTATTATTATTATTATTATTATTATTATTATTATTATTATTATTATTATTATTATTATCATCATCATCATCATTATCATTATCATTATTATTATTATTTATATTTTATTATCTGAAAACAATAATTGTTCATTTAGATGATGTAATGTTCTATTATTATGTATTTTTCAGCTATTGTCAACTTTATAAAGAACACTTTTGGTAATAGAAATGCGGTATGCAAGGTTGAAAAAATTTTTGTAATAGGATCACCTGAGTATCCAACTTTTGGTGGCTATGCCATAGCACTGGATGCTTCAGGAAACATAGTTTGGAAATTGCCGTAAGTAAATATATACATCAAAAAGACATATACATTATAATGCAGAATGACACTAGGTCAAAGTTCAATTCTATCATTATAATATATATTTAAATTTACCACCGTAAAAACAAAATTATATGACGATTTAAATATTTTTTTTATTTAAGAGCTATATTTATTATATGCCTACGTTTGAGGACTATTTAATTAAAGACTAGTTTTTCATCCCGCCCCCTCCCCCACCTTTCTCCACCATTAATATAAAGTATGACCACCATATTGAAATTCTAGTTATTCACGGTTGAAAATAATAATAAAAAGTATAAGAAACTCTAGTAAAAAAATAAATTTTATTTTTTAGTTGTTTTCACTGCATGCATAGTATGCACACACACTTCCATATACAGTCATATAAATATCTATTGATATACACGAGGGCTTTAAAAACGAATATTATAAATTGTCTCACTATTATGAATGAATTTTTGACATCTACGATTGACTTGGAATCAAATGGTATGAGAAGGCTATTGCATCCACAATTATAATAAAAATATTATGCTTTAAATGTGATATATATATATTGTGACCTCATCAAACTCTCATTTATTTATTAACTTCACTTTATACGTGCGCCAGACTTCACTTTCTATGTGTTTAACCTTTATTTTATTTCATTTCATTTATTTCAAGTAGCTAGTCGATTGAATCTAATATTAACCTTAGGATCAAACAAGGACGGCGAGTGTGTTTATCTACTGATATTAATAATAAGACTAAGTATACCCGGGTGCCAAATTGCAACTATAAATCGTAATGCCCACCAGAGATCATCATCATCAACAGCCATGTTTATGACTATAGTAGATAATGGAGAAAGTAATTAAATTGTCTCTAAAAAAAAAAGACAATGTAATGTTGATAAAACCATTCAATTTATTGTGTTCTTGGTTTCAAACCTAGCATCAAATATGCAGATGTTTCATGATAAATTTATTACTAAATGAATAATAATGAGACAACTTTCTTCCACAAATTTAATATAAATATCTGATCTCGAGTGGTAACTACGGAAAATGTTATATACATTTCTAATATTATACCTGATTGGAAATAAATTAGCAATCGATGCAGAGAACTCATAATTAAATCCTTCCCATTTAATTCCATTACTTTATTTGTCGTTCTCAGCATCTATCACTTTCAATAGCTACAATTATATAACACGGAATGTCTGTGTTATGTTCTCTAATCTGATAGCTTTTAGTCCTATTTCCTTAAACACACATATTAACCTTTCAATCAACTATCAATTCATGATCATTATTATAATAATAGTATTTCCAATTTTATTATTTATGCTATTTGACTTCCAAGCTAGCTCTTAGATTTAATAATCAAAATACTCTTTCTCAAGGTCTAGATCTGCTGCGAGGTGCAATTATTATTATTAACTGATTACATTGCAATGGATAAGATCCCAAAATATGCTAAATGAAACTTTAATGTGAGTTAACTAATGGGCATCATCTTAAATACAAAAAGCAGGAAAGGGATTTTATGTCTGCTCCCCAATATTCACAACATTATAATAAACCAAACGATTAAATTTAATAAACCTAAATTAACTATTTTCTTTCATCTTATTCTTATTTATATCATTTGTTTGCTCAAATTTAATTAATACTTTTAAAAATCTATTACATTTTTCCAAAGTAAACTATGGAAGTAAAACCTGGACATTAATCATGGAAATCAATCAAGAAAATTACTTATAATAAGTGAAACATGGAAACAAATCATAAAAATAGATTATGCAAATGAACTATGAAATTAATCAATATAAAAATGGATTATGTGAATCAACTAGGAAATAAATTAAATGAATCAACTATGAAAATAATCAATATAAAAATGAATACTGTAAATTAATCATGGAATCAATCAATATTATAAATGAATCATTTAAATTTAAATATGATCTAATGTTAGTTCTAAATATAAGTGTTGGATATAGATTCTGAAGATATTTGAAACACTAAAACACAAGACGCATGTTAATTTCATAACAATAACAAATCTTTACTACAATAATGATAATAATAATAAATAAATAAAAACACACACTTATATATAATATCACTACACTCAAATATTATATGATATGAGAATTACTAAAGAATAGTATTGATGACATGTAATACATATTTAAATTAACTAAATTTCTAAATAACTTATTCATTGTTTTGATCCATTTATTAATTGAATATTAAAAACGCTTACGCATGGGATCAGAATTCCGTATTTTCATATATAAAAATAGTCTTTTAACTTTGAGAAAACCTATAAGTTCTTTCTTGCCCCCCCTTTCATTGCAATCATTATCAATTGGACTATTTCAAAATAATTATCAATTTTAATTATTCTAACAAGCAATAATAAATAATTATTAATTTTAAATCTTTTAGATTTCCTATGAAAAGGATGACATGACATGAAAAATCTCTCATTGGTCCTGCAAATGGGTTTAAATATAAAAACCATAATTTTATGTTCATGCATGCCAAATATTCACGCTTTTCATTTTAAATGACTGTATATATTTTTGATAGGTCAGCATGTTGCACCCAGCTTGACGACACTCAATTTACCATCCTTCACAAAATCGACCATAGATCGGGTCAGCTTCCAAATTAAAATTTCTGTCATCCCCTTCATCAACACACATATATCTGACTGAAATCCTCATCCTGTCAAAGCAACTTTTATCCTGCCCTGCACAAGAAAATACTCTACATATTTCATATCACCATGCAGTATTTTATAACGTGCACACATCAGTGTTTTAGTAAGGGAAATTAAAGTTGTAATAGTTTTAACAAGGCTGTAAACCTTAGCAATGAGCGTCTGAAAAAATCGTCACTAGGGAAATTAAATAAAAACAACAACAATTCCCATCTTCACATGTCTGCATTAGCCAGAGAGAGGTCTTCTCTGAGACCTAGAATCATGTGAACTCTTTGTCTATACACTTACTCTATATGGGCATGCACAACATTTTCCACAACTCAAACAATAACTCCTATCAATAATTCCATACCTTAATAAAAATAAATGGAGTGGGAACTGGTCCTCATCTCCTACTGCCATAGTAAATAAACTATGAGATAGTTATTTTCTATCTATGAGGGTGGTAAAATAACTCTACCTCAGTAATAACAAGCATTTATAGTTTCACAATGCACACACATACATTGATTACAGTCCAGATATAAATGACAAAAAGTCTGACCAGATCACGAATCAAAACTTTGAATTATCTCAATTTTAAACAGTCAAGCCCACAGCAACACCCACCCAATAACTATATTAATAACAGATCATTAACACATTATAGCATAACAATGATTTCTCATATGATCATCCAATCACTCTTCATATATCTAATACCAAGCTCAAAATTTTGTCAATAATAAAAAAAATATTTTGTATCTTTTTTTTTTTAAAAAAAAATACGTAAGCATTTATACTTCATTAGCATTATATGTTAACAATTTTTTAAATCTTTTTCCTTTTTTTTTTGTTTATTTCAATGGGATCAAAATCATTTTTCTTTCCTTTAAACATTTTTAAAACATAAAAAAACACATTAAATTAATATAATCATTAAAGTTTCTGTAAAACATGCTACATATTATATAAGTAAAGCAAAATAAATAATAAATATTAAACATTACGATTGTCTCTATCCATTGTCTTTTTCCTTCAAGGCCAAGTTTGAAGATTTGATATTGTTGTCCACCAGTTAATTACTACTTAGTTCATTTTGAGTTTCTTTTCTGGGTTTGAATACAGTCAAAACAAGTAGATTTTAATTATTAAATATGGATTAGCTTTTTAAAATTATATAAAAGTTTGATGCTCTCTCTTTAAATGAATTTTAACAAGCCATATAATCATTAAAATATGAAATGGCTTCTTAACATTATATAACAGTTTGATCGTTCTCTCTTTAAATAATTTTCAATAAACCAAATATAAATATTATGACACCGGATACAGAATCTTTTGTTAAGAGTAGATTTGTTCATAATTGACTTTGGAGAAAGAGAAGCACACACCTTATGATGATTGAATTAGAAATTCATATTTTAAGTCACAATTTTACACTTCTTAATAATTATAGTCAATTGTCTGAGAGAATACTGAAAAATCCGAGATAGATTAGCAAGTTAGTTTTGAATTAGTAAGTCCCCCCCTCTTTACTTTCTTCAGCTTTTATAGGCAAGGGAAAAAAATCTGTCACTTTCTTCAGCTTTTATAGGCAAGGGAAAAAAATCTGTCAGTTTTCTATGTCTAGATTTTCTGTAACCTTTAATTAACCTCTCAGAAACCAACCATTAAAGACCATTTGTTAACTGTCAACTTTAACTTCTTATCTGCAGCTCCAATTTCACAACATGGCCCAACATATTGGTGGGTGATTTATGAAAAACCCAATTAAAATACTATCTAAGGTTACTTGACAATTTTTGCAAAATAAATGTTCCTAAATAACTTTATTTAAACTTACATTTTGGATCTGCAAATAACAAATCAAACAGATTCATTTTTACACTATATTATGAAATAATATAGAACACTATATAAATTTCTATAACAAAAAAAAATCAAATCCATATATCTGTATTACACACACATATATGCAGAACATTAAATAGAAAACTGAATATTCACATTACACAAGCATAAAATATCCATTATAATTTTTTATCATCACAACCCTATTTATAACGAATTGAATTTCAACTTTCACTAACTTTTTATTGATAAACATTGAAATTTATGAAGACTCTTTATTTTAGACATATAAACATTTATTTTTCAATTATTATAGTGCATATAAAATCACTCGCCCCTTCATTACAAAATGCTAGCTATATTTTACACAATTACAAACTGTATCTCTATATATGTTAGATTTGAGCTATACAGTTATTGATTTTTCCAAATAAACTTTTCAACTTTTCTTAAACTAATAAAAAAATTTTTTTTGCCAATAAATAGTTCATTTTTTTATAATTGGTTTATATATCATATAAACCAAGGGTTACAATATATATATATATATGCAAAACCATAAAAACAATACAATACTAGATTAAATACAAAATTTTACCAAACTCCTTACAGGAACCATCATTTCATCTACTGCAAATAAACCTTCTCAAGTGAAAATCAAACTAAAGAAACTAACATATATATACAAACAAACAAACCTTCCCATAATTGTTTGATTGTTATTCAGAAAGAAAAATTAGAAGAGTTTTTATGCAGATTGAATGCTTTTGATTCTAGTATTAAGTTTACTATTGAGGGGAGGGGGTAGTTTTGATTTTGTAAAATTTTGTAAAATTAAAGTTTTTAGATTTAAGTGTTGAGAAGGTTAATGATGTTTTGTTTTATAGTCATTTTATAAAACCTAAGAATTATGATTAGACCTGATAGTAATCAGCCTTTTATGCATAAAAAATGTCTTTGTTGAATTTTTGTTGTAGGAATAGAAGGCTTAATAATTTTAATAATGATGCTGATATTCAAAGAAGTCAATTTGCTGCTGAATATGTAGAATTGGGTTATAGTCATGATTTTATTAAAAAAGTGGTATTTAATAATAATGTTTATAGTCATGATTTTGATGGTAAGAATTTTGTTGGTAAGGATAATGAGCCATTTACATCTTCAATATATAATTTGGTTTATAAGAATAGCCATTTGTTAGGAAGAATGAAGGTTGCATGGAAAAAAGGTTCTGGTTTGAATTCATTACTTAATGGTTCAAAGCTGTCTATTGATAGTGATATTGTTTATAAGATTCCATGTGATTGTGGTAAGTTTTAAATAGAATTATTGGAATAGATAAGGAATCTAAAATAATGTATAATTAAAATGAATGTTTAAATAGGTTTAGGTAAATTGTTAAAAGTTTTTTTGTATAAAAAAATATGTTTCTATTTGTTTTATATTCAAAGCCATAATTTAAGAATGTAATTTTGAGATGGATTTAGATAAGATTTAAAAAAGGGGGAAGTTATTTAAAATTAGGATTGGTTTTTAAATTTGTATAAAAAGTTTCTTGGATGATTTTAAGATGGAGTTGTAATTAAATAATGTAAAAGAAAGAATAATATAAAAAATAGCAGTGGGAGAGAGATATAAGTAAAATATAATTGTGTCTATTTAATATGTTTGTTACTGTTTATGGTAATGTAAGATGAAGGTATTTCTGTAATTGAGGTTTATTTATAAATATATATTTCATATTGTTGTTGCAGATCCTTGAAAATGACTGTATGAAGGTAAAAACAGTTGAAATGTTGGAGTTTTGTATTATACATATATGTTCAGTATTGATATTAGAAAATAAAGTTTTTGAAAAGAAAAAAAAGATTTTTAATTTATTGATATATATATATATATAATTAATATTTAAAAAAGGTGATAAATTATTTATATATATATATATATATATATATATAATTAATATTTAAAAAAGGTGATAAAGAAGATAATTAGAAATTACAGACCTATCAGTCTTTTATCAGTTTTATACAAACTAAGATAATTACAACTTGTCTACAGAGAACACTGGACTTCCACCAACCAAGAGAACAAGCTGGATTTAAAAAGTGGTTTTAGTACAGTAGATCATATCCAGGTATTGAGAGAAGTTATAGAAAGGACAAATGAATATGAGTTGCCATTATGCTTAGGATTTGTAGATTATGAAAAGGCATTTGATTCTATAAATATTTCTTCAGTGATTAAAGCATTGGATCTTCAAGATATAGATCCAGGATATTGTCATATTTTAAAGAATATTTATAAAAATGCAACAGCAACAATTAGATTACATAATGATAGTAGGAAAGTCAACATTGAGAAGGGTGTAAGACAGGGTGACTCCATATCTCCAAAACTTTTTACAGCAGTTCTGTAAGAAGTATTTTGTGGATTAAAATGGGAAGCTAAAGGAGTGAAAGTAAATGGAGATTATTTAAGTCATTTAGATTTTGCAGATGATGTAGTTGTTTTTGCAAATAATGCTTTAGAGTTACAGGAAATGTTGCAGGAGTTATGAAATGAAAGTAGGAAAGTAGGACTAAATATAAATGTTGAAAAGACTAAAGTAATGTTTAATAGATTTTCTCAAAATATAAAAATAAAGATTGATTATGATGAATTAGAAGAAGTTAACAGTTACAAATATTTTGGTCAGATTATTAATACAGATGGAAACATAATGGATGAAATTAATCATAGAATTTTGGTAGAAATAACTTGATATTAAAAGGAAATATGCCTACATGTTTTAAAAGGAAGATTTTTAATAAATGTGTTTTGCCAGTTCTTACTTATGGATCTGAGACTAGAAGAACAATACAGAGACTTCAGACCACTCAAAAAGTATGGAGAGATGCATGTTGGGAGTAACAAGAAGTGATCAAAAATGCAATGTATGGGTAAGAGAACAAACAGGTGTTACTGATCTCATTGAAAAAATTAAAAGACTGAAGTGGAGTTGGGCTGGACATATTGCTAGAAGAGATAATCATAGATGGACAATTGAAATTTTAAACTGGATTCCAAGAGATTGTAAAAGACCCAGAAAGAGACTACATGTGAGATGGATGGATGAAATAAGAAAGTATGCAGGGGTGATGTGGAGAAGAGAAGTTAAAGATCAGAAAAGATGGATTGAACTTGGAGAGACCTTCATCCTGCAGTGGACTGATAATGGTTGATGATGATGATATTAAATGATGGAAATAGTCATAATATATATATATATATATATACAATGAAGTTTAAATAAACATCTTCAAACATGAAATAAACATGTCTGAATAATGAAGACTAACAAATAGTCAATTATAACATTACAAACTGCAATACTTTTAAATTGCTCACATATTATTTAAATAATAAGTGAAATAATGCTTAAAACTAAATGAGATAATAAATAGGATAGCAATCTTTAAGTGTCCATATATATTCATTGGATCATTAGTAAGAGTGGATTTCCACTCTTATTATTAAAAGGAGAGAGGTTGCCTTGACAACAGTGAGAAATATTGATTACTAATCTATATTGGTATGTTTAGATGGTTACTGGTTTCTAATGATTACATATTATCCCATTTAGCTTTAAGCATTATTTCACTTATTATTTAAATAATACGTGAGCAATTTAAAAGTATTGCAGTTTGTAATGTTATAATTAATTATTTATTAGTCTTCATTACATGAACACGTTTAATTCATGTTTAATTTTAATTGGCCAACTCACAAACTGAAGACAAAGCCTATTGTTAAAACATATTCACCTATAATATTAAATTCAATTCAGATACGTTTATAAAAAGTATATTACTAATTTTTCAGGTTATGAAAGAGAACGAAAGTTCTTTCAAAAATAAATTGCTATTTATTTATTATAAAATATTCAATTTCGGCAAATTTAAAAGCGAATGTCTAAACAAAGAAGTGCTGATGCAAACGCTTTTTTTTCAATTTTACGTTATGGAAAAGTAAAGATTTCTTTTTGCTAAATCTTAAATATTTTTACTAAAATCGTCAATATTTTTCGAAAATAATTTTGTTTTTTTAGTTTATTTTTTAAAAATTATTTTAATTTCTCAAATTATACTTTTTTAATACTTAAATCACATTCGAAATGAAAATCTCAGCGTTTTCCTTTATTTTCTTTGATCAGGCGGTTTCTTTGTTCTTTCCAGCCAATCAGAATGTCTTTTTCAGCTGAGAGCCAGCTGACAGCCAATCATCGACAAGGTTCTTTCTTTGTTTAGTTTTAAATGCGGTTTTTTTGATTTTTTACTTGTAAAATAATTCGGAAGAGGGCACCATCTTACAGAACTTTTAAAAACCTAATCAATAACTGTCAAACGAATATTTTAGCATTAAAACTAGAAGAATTAGAGTGACGTCAGATGTCAATGAGAGGCCTCGTAAGAGGCGGGAAAAGGATTAAAGAGGTTTATTTAAATTTCATTGTATCAATATTTCAATTTCTATAGTCAAGTTGCAATCTTTAAGTGTCCATATATATATTCATTGGATCATTAGTAAAAGTGGATTTCCATTCTTATTATTAAAAGGAGAGAGGTTGTCTTGACAACATTGAGAAATATTGATCACTATCTATATTGGTTTGTTTAGGTGGTTACTGGTTTTTAATATATATATATATATATATTGTAACCCAAATGGTTAGTCAACAGCAAATTGGTTTGTATGGGAAGCCAAAAACTGTGATCATAAAGTTTTACCCCAAACTGTAACAGGCTAAAATTAAGTGATACAATATAAAGCTGTTACAATATAATCTGGCTGCAGTCAGGGTACTCTATAAAGACCTATCACAGCATTACTTAAAGATATATTAAGTTATCTAATATAAATTGTCTGAATCTTTAAATATAATTCTTCTTAACAACTGGATTCAATGGGTGACCATGGACAAGCTGGTGTAATCTATAAAACTAGTAGTCATTACGTGGAAAATATGGGCTATTTAATAAGATAGTAATAAATATAATCAGTTTCATAAGATAATTGACTGTAGGTCAGATATCCTCATGCTCTAAGTATAGAAATGTTCTATAAGGTATTGCTTTGCAATGGAAGATGAATAATATGGCCTTTTTTTCTTTTTTCATGTGTCAAAGCATTGACCGGGAAGCAAACACAGGCCAGCTGCTTGGAAGACAGCTATGCTAACCACAAGATCACCAACGCTAACTCAAATATCAAATCTAATTAATAGCAATGGAACTCTTTGTCAAATAGATAAAACACCTTTTATAGTATTAGAAAAAAGGTTCAATTGTTTTACTGGCTAGCACATTTATTATTAATTTAAGTATTAATGTTGCAAATATCAATAAAGGTAACAGATTCTGGATTATATTCCAGAATTAATAAAGCAAAGCAGATGTGATGTAGAAGGTAAATGGGATGCGACTATATCTTATGCATCACAAATTACCCAAAACAAAAGCATTAAAATATTCTCTGAATGTTTCGGTAGACCTCACAGACATCATCAGGGATAATATATGCTCTAATATTTATTATCTACTTACTTTGTTGGATTTCTGACTCAATGTGTGACAAACAACAATGGAACAGATACGTTAAATTATAAATTAACATTTATTTATGACTCAATAAAAATTTAAATAGTAATTGGTTAACAATATTTATAAATTCAATAAATGATAAATAATATGAAATATCATCATATGGAATTATTCTACATGGATAATGTACATTAATTAAGTAAATAAATAAAAATAAAATAAAATATCATCACACATACTTAGTTCTGTACATGGATATATGCATTAGTTTTAGATAATACAATCTAAGATTTTATTACAAATGTACTAATTTAGACCTTATAGGGATGAGAATAGATTTAAATACCCAGTCAATGGCAACCCCAATATATCAAAACCAGAACCAATGCACTTATATTTCAAAATTATAATAATACTGACAATAATTGCTATTAATAAATCTATAAAAACTGACTATGGTACGATATGAAATCAAAGAGGGAATTTGAACTCCAACTCATCTGGAATATTATATAATTGACCTATAATAAATTATGATAATAATTCTCTTGAATGCTCTTTTATGTCTGATGACAGAACATGTGAGACAAACATTAAGATGAGAAAAACAATGCATACATAATAATGCATGGAGACTCTGCTCAAACATACATTTATATAACAAAAAGCAATACTATATCTGTGGATGTACTCATCTGCACAAAGGAATAAGAAACAGTAAGTACCCTGTGGGTTTTCTAATCATCAACAGAGCAACTAGCCCAATTGCAGAATGTTCAGTGGATTAACCACCAGTACTAAAACAAACTTAAAGGATATACAAAATAATGTCAAACAATTATTGTGCAGATTAAGTACCAGCACAAAAAAAAGCACCATATAACATTAAAATAGTATTAACACTCACTTTTTTAATGAATTAGAAATAAATTACCTTCATCAATCTTCTAAATTGGAAGACACGTGAAGTTTTTCAAGCATGAACTAAGCCTAAAGATATAAGAAAACTCTATTACAGGAAACAATTACGATAACGGCTGACCATAGACCAGATGGTATGTAAGAATATTACCTTATATTATAATATGAGTATAAGCACATAAAAGACATACAGGATTAGGCCATGGGGTGTTAATGCATTATAGATATAGTGAATTAATCATCAAATCTTTACACAAGTGCTGTTTCATAAATTGACTCTGTTTAATTCCTATATCTAAGTGAACAAGTAATTATTTAATACAACAGTATGAACCACAAGAGATCAACCTGGTCTGCAAAGAGAGACATGATGTGAAAAGAAAAGTAAAGGAGGCCTACTTCATCGCTATGGATTGCAACGCTATCAATCATAAAGACACATGCTTTTCGATACCGAAGAAATGGAACAATTAACCTTTAACCTTGTATAATTTGCATATAATTACAAAGAGTTACTTCACACAGAGCTATGAATATGAGAGTGCACCTTTTGAAAGCACTCAGCAGAGAAATTTAATAATAAAAAGTAAACAGTAGCTTTGATGGTTAGGTGTTAATAGCGCCAGTATGGTTTTACTCATATAATTTTCGGCATGCAAAGTTTTTGAAGCAAGTTCATATTATACAAAAGATTATATATACCGTGAATTTATCATACTTATAAAAGAAAATAAAATTACAAATAAAACATAGAATGCATGTTCATTAAATTATTAAGGCTCAAATACATATTATTTAAATCTATTGGCTATTAGCCAATCAATGAATAGCACATTTCTCAAATGTAATGACAAATATAAATTAAATATATTTGTTTAATTATAGCATAGAATCTTAAAAGTTGAGTGTATGCTTCTTTATCTCCATTTATAAAGAATATTTATAAATTAGTTGATTTACGCATAGGCCCTGTATATCCAAGATATTTTAAGTTAGGATATATATAATTTTAATCAAGTTATCCTCAAAGATTAATGAAATTTTATTACTTTATTTTAGGTGTAATTCTAAAATTGAAATATTTTATTACTTTTAATTTATCAGAGTTGAAGACTAAAACTGGTTGCTCAAGAAAGTAATTATCCCATAAGTTGCTATAACAACCAAAATAGTTTCAGGTTATCTGTTATTTCTTTCCACAACTAGATTATAATTTTAATAATAAGATAACTCACAACATTGTTTCTAATGTAAGTTCAAAGTGGGATTATAATTAATTCATTGTCATTCAGTTACTGACCCACACAAATATTAAAAAAAGTATTTCACTCCACTAAACATCACATGATCAACATCTCTTATGCTAGCACATAACTGTTATTAAACAGGCAAAACTCTCCATACAGTAGTGCCACCCTGTGCCAACCAGAGTAATCAATGGATTCCAGAAGGCTTGTGCATAAAATCTCCATCTAGTGCCTACTCATCCAATATCCAAGGCTTCTCACTGATGAAGGCCACAAGCTTTGATGTAATATGTAATAGTTTTTTTGTTAAGCACAATTTATCCAACTTAGTGTTTGGAAACAGAGCAAAACTAATATATGAAAAAAATTATACATTAAGTAAGGCAAAGAATGAAATTATATAATCTCCTCATTCAATTAATTTGGATACAAGTGTCAAGCATACAAAGTATTAGCTGTGCTAATCAAGTTATCTAGAAGATAGAGAAATTTTAATTAGTTCTACCTAGCTATATATTTTGCACCAAAGTATAAAATTACAATATATATATATATATAATTAGTTTCCAATCAGTAACAACCTAAACATTCACAGTAAATATAGCAACCAATATTTCTAACTGCTGTCAAGGCAACCTTCACACCTTTTAATAGCAAGAATGGAATATAATATATATATATATGAAACTAAAATAGAATCGTCACAAACCTTCAGGAAAATAGTGAGGTCTATATTTCTTTTATGTGCAATTGTTTGAAATAGTATGTTATTATGATAATATACTCTAATTTCTGATTGTGATAAAGAAAGTAAAGAATTTTTATATAAAACAGGCTAAATTCTCCATACAGTAGTGTCACTCAGTGCATGCCAGAGTAATCATCTTCATCCAATGATTATTTTGGCTTGCACTGGGTGGCTATACTATATGGAGAGTTTTGTCTGTTTTAATAGCTTGAGCAAGCGTAAGAAATAGTGATCCTATGATGATTAGTGGTTTAATTTTTATATAGAAGTACAAAATGCTTTTGACCCTTCCCAAATAACTTTTTTAATATTTTCTGGTAGACTTTAATGCTAGAATTTGTGATAGGAAAAAAACCCAGATATTTACGCAGTTTGGAGTAAAAGAAAAACTTTATTTTATGATTTTTTTTCTTTGAGAAAAATGTTGAACAGAAGTGGACATGGAAGCACCAAATGAAGTTACAATAGCATTGAATTATATTTTGATTAATAAATATTTCAAATCATAACAAGGAATCACTACTTAGTAAGATGTATGATATGTGTTAATGTAAAACTATAAAAAACTACAGAAATGGAAAAATTTCAAAAAATCAGTATTAGTAATAGATGTTCGTAACTTGCAGAAAAAGTCTAAAAATTTAAATTAAAACTGGAAACCCATTTAAAAATATTAATAGATTTTGAAGATGGTTCTCACATGATTGAAAATCAATCATATAATTGATATTCTGTTAATAATTACAAGAAAAACAGATAATAATAAAAAAACAATTTGTGGGGAAATTTTCTATCGACACAAGACAGTTATGAAGAAAAGAAAAAATATGAAATTTGCATAAATAATCATATAAACAACATTTTGATATTGGAAGGAAAGTCATTTCTGCAATAGAAAGAAAAGATGGAATTATTACCCAAGAAAGAGATGATTTATTATGGAATAGTAATAAGGAATAAGAAAATAAAGTGCCCTCTACAGTTATCATATATTTTGCATTGCTCGACAGTGAGATATGCAATTAAATCTATGAAGAAAAAAAGTTCGAGGAAGTTATGAAATTTGTAATTCATATTTTTTTAAAAAGCAGGTAAGAAAATAGAAAAATTGAATATACCAAATCTCTAAATGATACAAAAACTCTCATACAGTAGTGCCACCCTGTGCCAAACAGAGTAATCAATGGATGCCAGAAAATATTGTGTTTTTAATTTCATTCTCATAGTTTTGTAGTAAAGTAGAGTTAAAAGGTGGTTGCTGGAGGGTTGCATTAGATCCTAAGATCTAGGTGCAGTGCTCTCAGATCCAAGGCTCCTCACTGATGATGGCCACAAGCCAGAAACTAGTCTGGCAATATTGGATGAGTAGGCACTAGATAGGGATTTTATGCACAAGCCCCCTGGCATCTATTGATTATTCTGTTTGGCACAGGATGGCACTACTATATGGAGAGTTTTGCCTTTGTTTACCATAATTATGTGCTAGTATAGAGATGGTGATCATGTGATGTTTAGTGGTTTAACACCAATCCTGCCTAATAGAATAGTGGTGGCTATGGTTGTTTAAGAGCCAAAGACACCAAAATGTATGGGTGCTGAATTGAGTTCAACCCATATGACTATATAAGCTAGTGAGCTTAGATTGTATTGTGTTTTCAATTTCATTCTCATAGTTTTGTAGTAAAGTAGAGTTAAAAGGTGGCTGTGGAGGGTTGCATTAGATCCTAAAATCTAGGTGCAGTGCTCTCAGATCCAATGCTCCTCACTGATGATGGCTGTTTTATGCACAAGCCCTCTGGCATCCATTGATTACTCTGTTTGGCACAGGGTGGCACTACTGTATGGAGAGTTTTGCCTTTGTTTACAACAATTATGTGCTAGTATAGAGATGGTGATCATGTGATGTTTAGTGGTTTAACTCTAAATGATATATGTCTAGAGGATGATTGGAAATAGGCAGTAGTAATATCAATAATTAAGGAAGATTAAAACAGGCAAAACTCTCCATATAGTAGTGCCACTCAGTACTAACCAGAGTAATCAATAGATTCCAGAAGGCTTGTGCAATCAAATCCCTATCTAAGGTCTACTCATTCAATATTCCCAGACTAGTTTCTGGCTTGTGGCCTTCGTCAGTGAGGAGCTTTAGATATGACAGCACTGCACCTAGATCTTAGAATCTAATGCAAGCATCTAACCCATTTTAATAATAGTAATGTGCTAGCATAGAAAATGGTGATCACATGATGTTTAGTGGTTTAATTAAGGAAGATGTGGTAAAGAAGGTATTTGAAATGGTAGAACTATCAGTCTTTTAACAGTTCTATAAAATCTTTTCTAAGATATTTATAATTAATCTAATGCAAAATCTGGATTTTAACTGACCAATAATGCAAGTTGAATTTTAAAATAGTTTTACTATAATGGATCACATCCATGTATTAAGAGAAATTATAGAAATATCAATGAATGTGAGTTGCCAATATGGTTTGTGTTTGTAAATTATGAAAAATGCATTTACATTCCATAAGCATTTTTACAATGATTAAAGTACTGAATCATTATGTTATAGGGAGACCCAAATTATTGTCACATTCAGGTATATTCTTCAAGTGCAACAGTAATGATTAGATCATATAATGACAATAAAAATAAAAATATAAAACTGAGCTATTCAATATCTTGAAAAATTTTTACCAACATTTTTACAGAACTATTTTATTGATTAAAATAAGAAGCTAAGATAGTTAAAATAAATAGTAATTATTTATGGCATTTACATTTTGCAGATGATATGTTTGGTTTTTCCAAAAATGCATAAGAACCTTAGAAAATATTGCAAAAATTATCAAATAACAGTAGGATTAAAGATAAATGCTAGAAAAGATTAAAGCATTGTTTAATAATTTTTCTCAGAAGAAGAAAATAAAAATTGGCAAGCATAAATTATAGTAAGCTAATAACTACAAAGACCATGACCTCATTAACAGTGCAAATGGAAATAAAGGACGAAATTAATCAGAGAATTAAACTTGTCTGGAGTAAATTACTTTATACTAGAAGGAAATATGCCTATGTGTTTGAAAAAGATTTTTAATAAATGTGTTTTACCATTTGTATTTTTTTTTATTTGTATGATTTTAAAATATTGTGCGGAATGATAAAAAAAAAAATCAAGTCAGATGTCACATGACTTGTACTTATAAATGTTATATCTGTAAAATCTATATTTGTATTAATGTAAATACACACAAACTATAAGATATATAAATACTATTTCTATATTAAATAGACAATCACCATCTTAACAAATGATAAATTTTATACTCAAGCGCTTCGAAGATCTAAGCCTTCATTTTCAAGAGGTATATAGAATAAAATATGCAAATTTATATTAACACAAATATAGATTTTACAGATATTCAAACTAGCACATAGTTGAACGTTAAATGTTATATATGAGCTCGTAAAATATCCTGCCAGCTCACTGACGACGCCAGAAGCAGAAACCGGTCTGGTGTTGAGGATATTCTCAAAGCTTGTTAAGAGCTCATTTTGCGAGCTCTATATATAACATTCATAATGTGTGGAAGTGTTGAGGTTATTTAATATATTTATAAAGATATTATAATGTGTTCTATAGTGCAACATAGTAGAATAATACTGACCGATGAACATGGAAGGTTTCAATCATAAAAATTCACACATGCACACTGTCAATATTCTAATTATTAAGTCAATGCAGAAAATGGAAGCGTCAGATTCATTAAAAGTTTGAAATATCAAAAGAATGAAATATTGCTACTTAAATAAAATAACATTAAATTACTAGAATAAATAATATTAACAATTGATATATATATAACTGGCTATTTACAATTTAGTTATATGAAAAATAAAACATATATATATATATATGTTTTTAATTAATATTGTGAATATCATGATTCTAATGCTTTTTTTATATTGTGAGGTTTTATTTTGTTATTCAAGATTTTTAGTGATATTAAAAAGTAAAATATTAACCAATATTCTTATGTAAATATCTCTCAACAAAGTATAAATTCCAGGGGTGCCCAACAAGTCGATCGTGATCCACCGGTCAATCACAAAGTCATTTTTGGTCGATCGCGAGGCCAATCTGGCAAGAGCTGTCGGGTAACGAGTGAAACAAATGAAATCAAGATTTTCAAGTGTTTTTGTTTTTGTTCTAAATTTTTTTATAATTTTAGATAGGTGAAGTCCACTAAGCCATATCATTATTGAAAATAATATTTTTAATATTGATTTAATGTAGCAAATTTGAATTAGTAAATATTGTTAATAATTACTCATGTTGCTTTAATTCCCCAGACATTAATTTTTGGCCCGTTAAATAATTGTTATTTTTTACTAGGTAGATATATATATTTCACACCTCCCTTTATTTAGACTACGCCTATGACAACAAGTCGATCGCCTATGATAACAAGTCGATCGTCTATGACAACAAGTCGATCGCAACACATTTTAAAAATAAAAAGTAGATCTTATAAACACAAAAGTTGGTCACCCCTGGTATAGATGATTTACTTAAACGTTATTTGATAAAATAATAATCATAATAATAAAAAAAACAACAACAAATATTTTCAAAACAACAGTTACAAATTTTCTAGAACTTGTAATAAAAGTAAATCTTACATATAAAAAAACAAGTCTAGTTTATTTGAATAACTTTTTTTTTTCCAATATATTTATTATTACATGTTTAGTATATTGTTAACTCTATTGTACTAAACGTAATAAATTAATACAATGTGCAGGCTTAAACCTGCATTTATATATGTAATATATGCGGGAATCGAACTCAGACTTTCACACGACCCACTACTCTCAGTGCCATCTCATATTGCTGACCCTCCTGATCACACACATGTTGAAAAGATAAATAATCACCAATATACGTATTTCATGCTAATCCAGCAATCATCAGTTGGGCAATATGATATGGCACTGAGAGTAGTGGGTCATGTGAAAGTCTGAGTTCGAATCCCGCATATATTAAACGTGAAATAATAAATATATATATTGGGGAAAAAAACAAGTTATTCAAATAAACTAGACTTCATAACTTAAATTGTGGCTTCAAACATTAATTTCTTTTCTTTTTTGTTTGTCATTTTTGAATATGGTTTAGTAACATCAGTTAATTGTATGTTCACAATAATACTACAATACAAAGATTAATTGCAAATGAATGATAGAATGTCTTTCTTATAAGCCACAAAGCTTGGTACTCTGTTGCCATTCTCCAGGCTGCATTTCTTTTTGTTTTAAACTAATTTAAAACTCAACTCGCTATTAAATAGCTGTTGATATTTCTTTTTATAACCATTTCAAGATTGTTGATCAAATAAATAAACGTGTCCTTTTCTTCAACCAAATACATTACATTAAAAATAACAGAATTTAATTAATTTAATACACTTCAACACGTTCAACAGTTATTTTTACACTTGTACTGTTTATATTAAATCTTTAAAAATTGCACAATCCTTCTATACATAATTTTTTTTTTTTTTTTATGTCAAAGGGTCGGCCGAGAAGCGAACCCGGGATAACTGCATAGAAAGCAGCTACGCTAACCTCTAGGCCATTAACACTTGACTTCTATACAAAGTTGTTATAAAACATTGCAGAAAAGACATGAGAAGTTGATGATTTTTAAAAATAATAATATAATAATAGATAAATAAATAATCTAGAGTTTCAAAACAAAATCATGTTTAACAAAAATAGATTATCTATTATAAATATAAAAAAATACAATGAATAACATGTTAAAACCTTAATTACAGTTTGATGTAATTAAAGTAAAAGTAAATAACTAAATATATATAACTAATAATAAACTTCTATACAGTATAACTATATATACAAACACATCCACACACACATATATATATATATATTCATTTTACTATTCTATATAATAAATTAATATAGATTTACTCATTTATATTATCAAAATGTATACATTATTGTATGAATAAATTGGTGCAAAAAAAATGAAATTAGATCATAGTAAAATTTACTGCTGGCGAGGTTAGATTTTTGCATAATTTTATTTTATTTTGCATAATATAATCATGTGCAAATACATTTTTATATATTACATTATTATGTATAGCTGTTTTAAAATTATTGTTAAACATAACATGTTCAAAGGAGTTGTATTTGTTTTTGTAGGTATATGACTGCATTAAAACGCACTGCAAAGGGTAAATATGAAGTCATAGCTGCCTCTTTACATGAACCTGTAATGGGAGCAATATAAGGGTGTAACTGTCTTTCTAGATGAATCTATAATTGTGGGAAATACAAGAAAATAGCTGCCTTATGGAAAATTAACTTTCAAATGTTTAGTTATTAATAAAAATTAGATTAGAATAACTTGTTAATGTAATGTTTTTATATTCATTTAATTTTAGATACACTTATTTGAGCAGTTAAAACTTTCTTTTGGAGAAGCAAAGCTACAATCAATCCAAATAACCATTCCTATTGATCGATAAAAATATATCTACACAGTGTATTTATTCATAACTAAAGTATTCGCCTACAAAATTTGTCTGGTACTTACACATTAGCACAAGAACATAGGAGACATGCTACTCCTTTTCACATTCATGATAAATGTCTAAACTTGTGATGTCGTCAAATAAACGGTGCAATCTCAGCCAATCGCATCCACTAATGTGATAAATTTACACTTTCATTTATTGTCCAGATTTCATTCAGTCAAGTTCTTCTCAAAGTTTAATTTACTTCAGTGCTGATTTATTTATTGTCCAGATTTCATTCAGTCAAGTTCTTCTCAAAGTTTAATTTACTTCAGTGCTGATTTATTTTTCCATTTACTGATTAATAATTCAATTTTTTTAAACAGTACTGAGATCAACGTGGTCACACACTTTAGATAAGCAATGATTTTGCAACATTCTAGGATTTAATAATAAAATAGGCCTTTGTAAGGAAGCATGGTGGAGGGTTCCAGAATTCCATTTTTAAGCATCACATGATCACTATCTCTTATTGATTACTCTGGTTGGCACAGGGTGGCACTACTGTATGGAGAGTTTTGCTTTGTTTAATTCCATTTTTGATGGCAATCTGATTAATTTGCAGATGGGCTTGCAAATTAACATTCACAGTATAGGGGAAAACAAAGCTTGGTTTAACAGAGAAAAACATAAAATTGGAGCTCCTAACAAAAATCATTGAAATTGACAAGAGCTTTTGGCACAAAAAAAAACAATCCAGGTAAATTCTTCTAAAATAGTGTATGTTTGATGGATTGTGCAAAGAGACTGATGAGTGTTTCATCATAAAAATTCATGATAGAGTAGTGGCATCTCTGATGAAAGTCATCAAACAAAATGAGGAAGAGAAATCAACAATTTATTTGGACTGTTGGAAAGCCTTTAAAACTGCCGAATTATGAGTTGCTGATTACTGCCCATTTTTGTGTGAATCATGTATTAAGTAAGTCTCCATTTTGAAAAAAAAAATTACTTTAAGCTTCTGCTTTGGAACAAAATTTTGTCCACTTAAAAATAAAAGAAAACAGACAAATGATTGTTTCATCATTGTGACAATTCCTGTTGATATATTACACGGTAAGTATGTTTTAATCTTAAGTGTTTTGTAATTTCATGCCAGATATACACAATATTTTACAAATATTTAGACATGGTAATATTTTAGATATAGATGTAGTAATACTTTTTAGTTTTTTTTTTTTGCCAATTTTGCTTTTGTGATTGACGGGCTTAAATATCCATATTTAAAGCAACATTTGGAAATTGCATAATGCCATATCATATTTAATATTTGTTGTGTGAAATTTATATTTTTAGTATTGTTAAAAATGTACTTTTTCAGATATAATCTGAGACAATTAGCGTTATGTATTAGAGCTGCTACGCTTTTTCACATATGTATTCAGACTGAAATAACTTTGGAAATCTTGCAAAAATATCATGTCCACATGGTCCATTTTGAAAAATTTATCATTTTAAGTATTTGTACAAGTTTTTGTGTACACATTATTTGATCAGATCACAAAATTAGAAAGTTATGTGGATTGATATAAATGTGAAAAGGCATAGAAAATCTAATATGTTGCAGGTCTAATATGTAAATAACTTTTGTCCTAATATGGACTATTTAGACTGTTTTACTCATTTTGTAAATTCATGTAAATAAATAAATTTTTAGTATAAGGTAATATCATTCATTTTGTACATAGCTTTGTATGAGATTTAGTAAATTTGTTTTACTTTTTAATCCAAGAGGATATGATTAAACTTGCATTACTTAAAAGATCTGATGCAAAGCACTGCTATTTAAATAATATATTATTTTTATATGCTAGAATATTTGTGTAAAACTTAGATCTTCTCATGGGATATAAATCAAGTAGACCATGTTTGTAAATATCATATTGATACTATGCATATAATTATAATTGTTTTGTGAGGGTTCACTCATTGGCACCATCTTATGTAATGCTTTTTATTATCATCCCACTTCTATCTTTCGATAATTTTTATAGAATATAATTCTTAAATATTAAGATAATAAGCCATTTACCTATATATAATCCCATATAGAATATGTTTTTATGGAACAAATCAACACAGAAATTTAATTTAAATTTTTTTATATATATAACAAAAATAAAATAAATGTGATAAATATCTCATGTTCATGATTCTTTATGTTTACACAAGCTATTTATGCAGTGGCTAAACTCTCAGATCCAAGGCTCCTCACTGATAAAAACCACAAGCTAAAAACTAGTCTGTGGATGTTGGATGAGTAGGTACTGGATGGGAATTTTATGCACAAATCTTGCATCCATTGATTAATCTGTCTTGCACTGAGTGGCACTACTGTATGGAGAGTTTGGTCTCTGTGTAAACATGATGAATATTAGTAAAATATCACATCACATCAGTTTATCTATTGTTGTATTAGTAGCATATTTTACCTTCTACATGCTATTCAATATAAACTTTAGTAAGTAATGGTAGATGCTAGTGTTTAATAATCCATATCCTTTGCTTTCTTATTCTAAATCTGCAAACTAGTTTCAAGCTTACAGCTTTTTCCACTGTGGATCATGTACAGCTCTGCATTGATAAAAACTAAAAGCTTCAAACTATTCCATAGGTTTTGAATAGTAAAGCACAAGATTGTTATTTACTAAAGCTTATAGTGAGGGCATAGAGAAGATGAAAAAGTATGATATTTTCTATTTGACACAGACAAAATGGAATATATATGTTGCCATTAATAAACAAAATACCTAAATATATGTCATTGGCACTATAGATTTCTAAAATAAAAGAATAGCTAAATCTTTATTAGTATTATATGGGACATGGCAAGATTTTAAAAAATAATAAAATTTAATATTACTGGAAAATTGTACATGATGATAGAAGCAAATATCTACCCATGTCTGTCTTCCCTGTCCCTATATATTTTAATTTACAAAAAATCAATGATAAGGTACATATATGATATATCTTAAGTCATTAGTCAAATAATTGGTATTTTATAGTCATTCATAAAAAATGATAAATATTAAATTTACAAACAAGTTATTGAAAGTTAATGGACTTAAGTAGTAAGGCTGTTTTTAAAAATATATATTTAGATTTTCTAAAATGTAAAATATCCCCTGTAGTTTATATTTGTAGTTTGTAGGATTTTTGATACAATTCTCAACATTAAATTACTTTATTGTTGAATCTTATAATGGACTTTTAGATTAGATATTATTTATTGCTTAATTCTTATTATTGGATCAGAGGTCTAAATGATAAAGATGTACCAGATGATTGGAAGAGTGCAGTATAAGGTGATAAAGAAGATATTAGAAATTACAGGCCTATCAGCCTTTTATCAGTTTTATACAAAATTTTTATCAAGATAATTACAACTCGTCTACAGATAACATTGGATTTCCACTAGCCAAGAGAACAAGCTGGGTTTAAAAGTAGTTTTAGTACAGTAGATCATATTCAGGTATTGAGAGAAGTTATAGAAAGAACAAATGAATATAAGTTGTCATTATGCTTTGGATTTGTAGATTATGAAAAGGAATTTGATTCTATAAACATTTCTTCAGTGATTAAAGCATTGGATCACCTAGGTATAGATCCAGGATATTGTCATATTTTAAAGAAAATTTATAAAAATGCACTAGCAATAATTAGATTACACAATGATACTGAGAAAGTCAACATTGAGACAGGGTGACTCCATATCTCCAAAACTTTTTATGGCAGTGCTGCAAGAAGTATTTTGTGGATTAAAATGGGAAGCTAAAGGAGTGAAAGTAAATGGATATTATTTAAATCATTTAGATTTTGCAGATGATGTAGTTTTTTCAAATAATGCTTTAGAGCTGCAGGAAATGTTGCAGGAGTTATCAGATGAAAGTAGGACTAAAGATAAATGTTAAAAAGACTAAAGTAATGTTTAATAGATTTTCTCAAAATATGAAAATAAAGATTGATTGTGATGGGTTAGAAGAAGTTAACAATTACAAATACCTTGGTCAGATGGTCAGATTATTAATACAGATGGAAACATAATGGATAAAATTAATCATAGAATTAAACTTGGTTGGAGTGCTTTTGGTAGAAATAACTTGATATTAAAGGAAATATGCCTATGTGCTTGAAAAGGAAGGTTTTTAATAAATGTGTTTTACCTGTTCTTACTTATGGATCAAAGACTTGGACACTTAATAGAAGATCAATACAGAGACTTCAGACCACTCAAAGAAGTATGGAGAGATGCATGTTGGGAGTAACAAGAAGAGATCGAAAACACAATATATGGGTAAGAGAACAAACAGATGTTACTGACCTCATTGAAAAAATTAAAAGACTGGAGTTGGGCTGGACATATTTCTAAAAGAGATGGTAATAGATGGACAATTGAAATCTTAAACTGGATTCCAAGAGATTGTAAAAGACCCAGAAAGAGACCACATGTGAGATGGATGGATGAAATAAGAAAGTGTGCAGGGATGAAGTGGAGAAAAGAAACTAAAGATCGGAGATGGATTGACCTTCACCCTGCACTGGATTGATAATGGTTGATGATAATGATGATGATGACATGTATATGGTTATGTGTATCAGTGATATAAGATGGAGTGGATTAGCTCAAGGGAGCTTGAAAGTCTGTGTTCAAATCTTCTTTAATTATATGCGAAATTTCTGTAAATGTTTATATAAGACTAATTAGTTTTGTTTTAACAATTCTCAGTTTAGTACTTTATTTTAAACACGTATCAATAAGACAAAATAGATTTTTTTAAGTCATATTTTTTAAAGTTTAAATAGTCTTTTTTAATTGCCATTCAAACTGGTATCAGAGGAAATCGACATTTTTAAAGCATTGTATTAAATGATTAATAGTGGCAAGATTAATCATAATTCATTATACCAATTTAATTTTAAAAAAAAAAAAAAAATCTCTCTTTCAAGCGAGCAAACCGCAAAATAAAATTTTAAGATAAAGAATAATTTTTTTTACAAACGACTGTTAGATGGCAGTAAAGTTAAAAAAAAATTGCTAGTTACTTCAGTCTTTAAAAATATTTTACTGTATTATAAAACTAGTTCGAATTTTTTAAATTACAAAAAAAAAAAAGGCAGAGCTCAGCCATCATCACGCGGTAAACAATAGCATTAGCATAAAATTAAAAAATACGAATTACTTTATATGTTTAGAAAAAGTATTTATAGAAAAATGCTCACATAAACAATAAAATATGTTATTTATGTAAAAGAAAGTAAAGTTTTTGGAAAGAAATTAAAACTTTACTGTAACAATGTAAGCGTACTGTAAATATGGGGAATTGCAGGTTTTAGACCCAAAGCAACGGTAATATTAACCCTTTATCTCTCTCGGTCCATATGGATATATATCGATCCCTTGCCTCCAAAAGACTGACTAGAAGCAATCGGATTCAGAGAGCATATAATAGGATTTTATACACATGTTTACACATTGGCCATAGTTATATTTTACCCTTAGATTAGCTGGATGCTGTGGTAGTCTGCTTTGTTGCTTTCTCTGATTTATTGATGTTCTTCTCTTGTTCATCATCCTTGTTTGCTGGTCCTGTCCCTGGATTGTTGCTATCTTTGGTTTGTCAGTTATCATTTTAGCTTGATGTACTTGTTTCTGTGTGATTCAGTCTCAGTTTGTTTAGGTGGTGATGATGTTGATACCCATTTACTGTTTAAACTACTACAGTGTAGAGTCCTTTCAGTTGTGTAACCACTGCTGGTATCCATTTTGTGGATCCATAGAACATTCTACATAGCTTGTGAGAACCTATTTGTACTTTTATCTTGCTAGTTTCTTTTTGTACATATTTGCAATCAGGTTTCAGGTATGAAAAGTTAATTCTCAAAGGCCTAGTGGGTAGCAGTTCTGCAGGAGTCTTTCCTGTTGCTGTGTTTGATGAGGAGTTGTGTGCTAGCAGTGTTTTGGCAATCCTGTTGTTCCAGCTTTCTATATTCATTTTGCTTAATGTTGGGACCTGGTTCACTTTTGTCACTTCAAAGCCTAAGTGACTGAACCAATCACAGTGTAAAAAATTACTATGATTATCTGATGCCACAACCAGTAGTAGGTGTATAGTCTTGTTAGGCATTGTAATTTTAATTTGTTTGGTCCAACAGTTTTATTTTATTGCCCTGATAGACTGAGATTGACTTTGCTAGGATGCAGCTTATATTCTTTATTTTTCTTGTATTACCTTTGCTGTTTTTTTGGAATGAATTTTTCCATTCTCATATCAGCTGTCTTTTTAATTTCAGATGCACAGCCTTTATGTGTCCAATTTGCTTGCAAAACATACATGTCATATAGCAGTGTGAGCATTCTGTATGTATGTGCATTTGTTCATTACATCTATAGGAACACAGTAGACTATTTAATGCTGAGTTATCTGAGATGATTTGAGTATCTGATTAATCCAATGTTATGCTCAATTTGCCTGACTAGTTATTGATTCTTCTAGTACTGCTTGGGCCACAGTAGATTCAAAATCTAAATCTGGCATCATCGGCATTTTAGTGTTAAATTGTGATCATTTATGCTGCAAATAAAATGATCATGAAATGCTTTATTTAGGAAATCTTTGAATTCACACTTTAATGCCAATGTTGAATTTTCATTGCACATTCTCTAGCTTTTTCCCCTGCTGTTGGATACAGAGATTGAAATAGTATCTCTGCATTATTGTCAAGGGTTGTGGGAAAAAATAATCTGTGAGTGACCATGGTAACATTTTGTCAAAATATAGGACAACTGGTGTTTCTGATGTAGATTGAGACTTGAGTATCTCGTAAGTTTTAGGACCTATTATGGTCATTAATGTGGGTAATTTTACCTCAGGCTTCTTGATCTGATTAGCTTGTAGCTAAAATATCAGTGCTCTTTATAGCTTGACCAGCCTTCAGTATGGGCTGGATCAAAAGCTTCCCTGGAGTCAATAGAATTAGCCATTTTAAAATTTTTTCTTTGTTAAACTTCATAAGAGATACAAGGTACTGATTTTTTATTTTTGTGAATTACCACTCGTAATTTTAAATTTTGACAGCTACTGTTTGTAACTGTCCCAATGAAGCTAACAGTCCACTAGGGAGAGCTTCCATCACTTTATTATGAGTTACGTACTTGTGATTGGTTTATGATTTTAATTGACATGCCTATTATGATTGCAGTCAAATTTTTTTTACAAATCTTCCAAATCTATTTTTCATTCAGGCAGATCTAAGTGATAGAATTTGATCACTGTGTTGTCAATAAGATGAGTCTATTTTCTTGGAATTTGCATATTTTTTCCAAACTGTTGAATCAAATTTTTATTCAGGCAGAATAGTGATTTTAATATGATGAAGGTCTTTAACTATGTGCATACTCGTGTATTTTACTATTTTTCCAGTCATAGGAAAAAATATTTTTTTTGTCTGATGGCACCAAATCTGTTGTGTTTGGCTGAATTGCAAGTTTCAGACCCAAATCAACAGTAATATCAAAATAATGAGCTGATTATGTCCAAATAACTGAACTCACTTCAAGCTGTATATTAGCTTGCATCATAAGCTTTAGTCGATATTCTTCCGGCTATACTGGACAGCTTGCCTTGAGTCGGCCGTAGTCATAGCAGCTTCCAGTTCCATTGTGGACTTGACTCATTGTCTATATGTATCGGTAAGGTCTATAGTAGAAACACCTTTGCAGTTGAAAGTGTTAGATAGATATTATCTCTCTCTATATATAATTTCCTTACCTCCAAAAAGGCTAACTATTTATTGCCTCATCCCGCACCTTACTGGCAGCAATCGGATTCAAAGAACATCATTGCTTATTGGGGCATACTAACCAATGATAGGATTTTATACATATGTTTGCACATTGGCCATACTTATATTTTACCCCTGGGCTATGTTTATACATTGGTCATCAACATGTTTACGCATTGATTAGTGGCAACGAGTACCCAAACTGATTAGATAAGGAAGAAATTTGGACTAGTCCACTTCTGAAGACAAGATCAGATATGACACTATTTAAAAATAATTGTGGAATATTTTATTGTTTATATCGTAAAAAAATAAGAGAAGCTAAAATTTACATCACCCCACAAATGTAATGCTAACTGAACAACACTGTCTTATAAATATTAATATGCCCTTGTTAGGTAAAGCAATTATAATATAGAAATTCTTAATGATGATAAAAGGTTTTGTTATCCTATAAATATTTATGCATATTAACGTATCATTGATAAAATATATAAAATTTTCTCTTTAAAAAATCGTAGTGGAATAAAATATTTACAATACCAAAACTATAATAAAATACAATATACAAGAACAGCTCATCTAAGACACCTCACCACTTATGCCAATTTATAATGACCCAAAATGAAAATCAGTATTTCAAATAACCTTACAATTTATAGTATTCAAATCATAACAACCTGAAATAAATTTAAAGATTCTTATTTAACATTTGGACAGATATGATTAGCAAACCACAACGAATTATCCTTCAAAACAATAAAGCCATTATTAATATTCTATTATAAACAAATGGTAATATTAAAAGCTTAATATTTAAATTAAATATATAATCTATTCAAATGAGCTTTAAATTTAAGCAAAGTTAATCATTCTATTTAATGTAATTCAAATACCGGTTTCAATGTCTGCAATTACTAATTTTATATCATCATAAAATTACCAACAATCTAACTAAATAATAAGTTACTATAACATACATCTAATAAATGATAGTTTAAAAGAATGTTGTTAAAATAATTTTGGTGATTTTCTAACTAGTTTTTAAACGTCTAGATATATTAAATTAATTAATCTATTGTCACGTGACATGTGTATCCAGCTCAAAACATAATATATTGTATTTATAATAGAGAACATAATAAATATAATCCATTCACTTACCAATCAAATCATTTGATTCCAGAACTATTTTAAGATTATTTATTGCAAAACATATATGGTATAAATCAATACATAACTACTATATATTAAAATTTTATTAGACAATAGGTTTGCATTCTTAATTGAAATGACCATTAAAGTAAGCTTCATTTGTTTTAAATTAATTAAAAATTTAACAATAGGTATAAAAAATAACAAATAGACAATACACATTTGTTGATATGCACTCTAATTCATCATCATCATCATGATCAACCATTATCGATCCACTGCAGGATGAAGGTCTCTCCAAGTTCAATCCATCTTCTTCAATCTTCAGCCTTTCTTCTCCACATCACCCCTGCACACTTTCTTACTTCATCCATCCATCTCATGTGTGGTCTCTTTCTGGGTCTTTTACAATCTCTTGGAATCCAGTTTAAAATTTCAATTGTCTATTATCATCTCTTCTAGCAATATTTCCAGCCCAACTCCACTTCAATCTTTTAATTTTTTCAGTGAGGTCAGTAACACCTGTTTGTTCTCTTACCCATACATTGCGTTTTCAATCTCTTCTTGTTACGCCCAACATGCAACTCTCCATACTTCTTTGAGTGCTTTTCTATTAAGTGTCCAAGTCTTAGATCCATAAGTAAGAACTGGCAAAATACATTTGTTAAAAACCTTCCTTTTCAAACACATAGGCATATTTCCTTTTAGTATCAAGTTATTTCTACCAAAAGCACTTTAATTCTATGATTAATTTTATCCATTATGTTTCCATATGTATTAATAATCTGACCAAGGTATTTGTAACTTCTTCTAATTCATCATAATCAATCTTTATTTTCATATTTTGAGCAAATCGATTAAACATTACTTTAGTCTTTTTAACATTTATCTTTAGTCCTACTTTCATCTGATAACTCCTGCAACATTTCCTGCAGCTCTGAAGCATAATTTGCAAAAACAACTATATCATCTGCAAAATTTAAATGACTTAAATAATCTCCATTTGCTTTCACTCCTTTAGTTTCCAATTTTAATCCACAAAATACTTCTTGCAACAGTGCTGTAAAATGTTTTGGAGATATGGAGTCACCTTGTCTTACACCTTTCTCAATGTTGCTCTAATTAAATATCATGAAATCTATTCTCCATATAAATTAATATTAATAAAAATAGGAGCTTATACAGCAAAAACTTGCCTATTTAATGCTTAATATATATATATGTCAACAGATGGCGTTCTACCAAAAACACCGTCAAGCTTATGTTTACATAAACGTCATACGCTTGACGGTGTTTTGGGTAGAACGTCATCTGTTGACATAAATACAAGCGTTAGCAAGTTTTTAACTTGTTTTTTGTTTTTCATATATATATAAAATTTGTGAAACGAAAATGTTGATGCAGACACACACTATTTAAAATATAAGAAAGCTAATGATAATTCTATAATCTTCAGAATAAAGTAATTGATTAAGATAAAATATAATAATAATAAGTTTGCTTATTCATTCACCTTATATTCCAAATAAAATATTAAGGAGTAATTGTTACAATATAATCCTTTCAGATTTTCAATACTTATAAAATGTATATCCAAAATTAATTTGCAGTTAACAGACAAACATATAATATTTAAAATTGAAGTTTTAACTATTAAAATTTAGGATATAAATTTGCTTCTAAACTAAGTTTAACTTTCTTCTATTTGCCCACACACATATAACAAAGAAATAACTGTTTGTAATATAGTAATCAATAATATTTATAAAATATGATACAAATAAATATATAAATAGAATACATATTAACATACAACATGATCACAGTTTTCCTGCATGGCACCTTAAAAAACCACAATAGTTCCAATGTTTATTCCATGAACTATAATTCAATGATATTAACTAATACAATCCAGCTATCTAACTTAAATAGCCATATGGGACTAAACCAAGTTCAGATACACCATATATTAATAACTTTAGCAATATAAAATTACCAAAGCCTTAATAGCAAAAAATAAAATTACAAAGAAATCAAGTCATATGTCACATGACCTAATTTAACAGGCTTGTATCACAAATGTTATATATAGAGCTGAATTGGAAGGCATGAATGTCTGAAAATTTCAAATTTTCTACTTAATAGTTATCCATTAGATAAAGTGCTGGGCTTGTCCTGGTATTTTTAATCTAATGATTGAATATCCTAGCACATCACTGAGGAAGCCAGTAGCAGAAACCAGTCTGGGGTTGGGGATATTCTGCAAAGCTTGTTAAGAGCTTATTTGCGAGCTATATATATAACATTTGTAACACAAGCTTGTTAAATTATGTCATGTGACTTGATTTTTTGTAATTTAATTTTTTTCTATTAAGGCTTTGGCAATTTTATATTGCTAAAGTTATATGGTGTATCTGAACTTGATTCAGTCCCAAATGGCTATTTAAATTAGATAGCTGGATTGGAAGACATATGAATGTCTGAAAATTTCAGATTTTCTACTTAATAGTTATCCATTAGATAAAGTGCTGGGTATTTCCTGGTATTTTTAATCTAATGCTTGAATATCCTAGCATCTCACTGAGGAAGCCAGGAGCAGATACTGCTCTGGGATTGGGGATATTCTGCAAAGCTTGTTAAGAGCTTATTTGCAAGCTCTCTATATAACATTTGTAACACAAGCTTGTTATATTAGGTCATGTGACATATGACTTGATTTCTTTGTAATATATATATATGATAAAGAGAACAAGTTATAAATTTCATAACTTGCTTTTAGCTTGCATTTTATGATCACTAGATGGAGCTTTACCAATAGCTCCTAACAAGTTTGTTTACATAAATGCTGAAAGAGATAGAATTCAATATCTCTTTCATTGTCTCCCACCTCCAGACCATGGTTTTGAGCTAGTTGGTTCACATCAGTGAAGGGTTGGAAGACTGGAAACTAGATCTAAATACTAACTCTAAAATCAGCATTTATCAAACACGTTTCTATCAGTTTGAAAGCATGAAATTTCTCAGACATGTAATGCCTTCAAATCCAGCTAAACAAACTAGATAGCTATATGGGTCTGAAAACAGTTCAGTTTCACCATATAGTAAAAGCCTCTGCAAAATAAATGTGTTTGATAAATGCTGTTTTTAGAGTTAGTATTTAGATTTAGTTTCTAGTCTTCCAACCCTTTACTGATGTGAGCCAACTAGCTCCAAACCATGGTCTGGAGGTGGGAGACAATGAAAGAGATATTGAATTCTATCTCTCTCAGCATTTATGTAAACAAGCTTGTTAGGAGCTATTGGTAAAGCTCCATCTAGTGATCATATATATATATATATGTCCACAGATGGCGTTCTACCAAAAACACCTATCAAGCGTATGTTTTGTTTACATAAACGTCAGAGTAGCATTCACTATCTCTAACTATAATTCCACTTTCAGATCATGATTTCAAGCTATTTGCTATCATCAGTGAAAGACAGGAATAAAGAAACTAGATCTAAATACAAACTCTGAGCATTTATGAAACAATTTCTATTCAGCTTGCAAGCGTGAATTTTTTAGACACGTAATGTCTTCAAACTCAGCATAGCAAACCAGATAGCTATATGGGTCTGATCTCAGTTCAGCATCACCACATAGTAGAAGCCTCTGCAATCTATATCATTGCAAGAAAGACCTCAAAGGTACATTTATGATAAACAAAAATGCAAGTTAAAAAACTTGCTAACGCTTGTATTTATGTCCACAGATGGCGTTCTACCAAAAACACCTATCAAGCGTATGTTTTGTTTACATAAACGTCAGAGTAGCATTCACTATCTCTAACTATAATTCCACTGATGATAGCAAATAGCTTGAAATCATGATCTGAAAGTGGAATTATAGTTAGAGATAGTGAATGCTACTCTGACGTTTATGTAAACAAAACATACGCTTGATAGGTGTTTTTGGTAGAACGCCATCTGTGGACATAAATACAAGCGTTAGCAAGTTTTTTAATTTGCATTTTTGTTTATCATAAATGTACCTTTGAGGTCTTTCTTGCAATGATATAGATTGCAGAGGCTTCTACTATGTGGTGATGCTGAACTGAGATCAGACCCATATAGCTATCTGGTTTGCTATGCTGAGTTTGAAAACATTACGTGTCTAAAAAATTCACGCTTGGAAGCTGAATAGAAATTGTTTCATAAACGCTCAGAGTTTGTATTTAGATCTAGTTTCTTTATTCCTGTCTTTCACTGATGATAGCAAATAGCTTGAAATCATGATCTGAAAGTGGAATTATAGTTAGAGATAGTGAATGCTACTCTGACGTTTATGTAAACAAAACATACGCTTGATAGGTGTTTTTGGTAGAATGCCATCTGTGGACATAAATACAAGCATTAGCAAGTTTTTTAACTTGCATTTTTGTTTATCATATATATATAAATTGTGATAGCTCAAATATAGATGCAATTAATGAGAAATATATATAAAAAACCTAATTAGCTATATATAAACTAACCTTCAATAAATGAAAAATACAGAGTGGACTCACCTGTACTCTAGCTTAAATTGTGTATTAGTTATAATAATTTTAGAATAGCTTATAGTTGTTCTAAAATTACATTAATATATATAAATCATTTCTGCATGTTAATATCTTAATAAACTGTATGCTTATATATAATCTAAGATGAAGTATGGGTGGGTCCAGTAAGTACTTTTTATTTATTGTTTGTAAGGTTACATATACTTCAGGAGGGGTATTCAGTAGCTTCTGCATTACTTATGTATATATAATTATTATTTTTAATTATAAATAAACATTGGAATAATCAACTTTTCTTTGTCAAACTATCAAACAAATATATAATAACTATTTATGAATGTTATCTCAGATTTATAAAAAAGATATGTGATATTAGTAAGAATGAATCTCAAATAGAATGCAAATATAAACATAGCCTCTTACAGTGCAGCCAAACATTAAGATCCTTATGGAAGAAATAATTTTTATGCATTTTTAAATTATTGTGACATACTAATCTGTAGGAGAATATAAAATAATTTATTAATGCAATGTTTTAAACTGTTAATGTCCATGTGCCATCCTCATTATCAAACTATCAATAAATAGTTAGATGATCTTTTTTTTAGACTATTGTATGATAAACCGATTAAAGTATTAATGTTATAAGTGTCCAGTAAATCAGCATGCTCAATGACATGATCAGTGAAAAAGTGGGATTCACATATGGAGTAAAAGCAAGCAGTAGCAGAGGTGGAGGAGTTGTCTTTAGGAAGAGGTTAGTAGTGGTTACGATGTACATCTTAGTTTTAATGTAGGATGTGAATGATTGTGGAGCTATTGGGTTAAGCCCACCCTTGCATATTGGGAAACAGGCATTTGAGGAAAACTTTAATCTGCAGTGAGCTATATTTTTACATATGCGTGAACACACACACATATATAAATAAAACAAAGTTGTATCACTCTTATACACATTAATACATATATATGTAATGATAGAGAAAGCTTTCTATATGCCCTATGAAATATAGCTACTTCTTATCTCAATCTTTGTTATTATAGAGAGGGTCAGGATGAACAACTTTAGCCTTAGGAGTGAACTTTTAAACCAATCAAATCATATATTGTCAATTGATTAAAATGATTAAAATTCTTAATTTGAAAAACAGAGCTCTTTCATCTTATTTTAAAACTTTGCAAATAAAAATACAAATGATATATATATATATATGAGGAAAGTACTTGTTATTGTACTGAAATGGCAGCTATTTAGCTGTTAAATTTTTGTTACACGAAAGTTTCCGGAAATAATACTATGAATTTATCATTTATCCGCGAGAATATTAGAATTAATATATATATATATAAGAGGGACATAGTTCGAATAGTAGGATGAGATATAAATATGAAACAGTAAATAAAATAAAAGATGTATAAATTATTAGGTAAAAATTTATGTAAATATAATGTACTACATACCAAATCATAGAATGAACAAGTCTGAAGACATTACTAAGGCAATTCACAAGCCAAAATTTTAAAGAATCATTTTTTAAAATAAACTTGTAAATAGTGTTTATCTTTTTGTTATATCAAAATTAATCTTTTTTGCCAGATAAAAATGACTTATTTGACAAAATAGATTGCAATTTATATAACAAATAAGTGTTATTTATGAATTCATTTAAAAAAAGATTCTTTAGAAATCTAGCTTGTTAAATGTCTTAGTAATGTATTAAAACTTGTTGTCCAATGAATTGATTTAGATTCTTAGCGTTACATAATTATTTACATTCTCATTAAAAATCATTAGTGTAATATATGTATATGTACAAAAACATTATTTTAAACATATGACTTTTTTTACTTCTTCCTTTTCCTACGTATTGATTTCTACTTTAACATATCATACCATTTAACCCATTTCTTAAACACCTTATCAATACTTTTATTTATATCAAACTGGAAATAGGCTTGTCAAGAGCTCTGATGATGACTGCAGGACAGTTGAAACTATTAGTTTGATATATATAAAAGTATTTATAAAGTGTTTAAGAAAGGTGTAAATGGTATGATATATAAGACTTTTATTATACAATAATATATAAACTGAACAGAAAGTAACTGAAACTTCCAATGAGTTATGTTATGTTTGCAATCTTATCACAACCATCCCTTAATCCCAAATTTAGACCAACCTCTCACACCATAGATAAATTGGAAGCATACACTTTGTCAAGCTATCCATGTAGCACATGTTACAATTCCACTTCATATACACATTATTCCTAGAGAAACCTCAAACTTAATTATATATATATATATTAAATACAATTCCACCATGCATTACTGAAACATATGATCGAAGAGATCCCCAGAATGTTTCATGCTGAACCAGCACTCATCAGTTGGCCCAGATCACAATCTCTAATACATATCTTTATCATTTGGTCAATACATATATAAATACCAAATTACTATAGTTTAATTGCCAGGTTTCAAATTTTCTACAGTACAATATTGATCCAAAGCACTTGCTTACTCATATATATATATATATATATAAATTATTAATCAATGTCTGTATTCCAATTATAATAAAATATATATAATTATTCAAAACAATACAATAATTAATATATATATATATATATATATATATATGTGTGTGTGTGTGTGTGTGTGTGTCTTACTTAATGGAAAATGTATCTGCACTGATATAGAGGTACCAAAACCCGATTTCCTTGCCCATGTTAATCATTGTGATATCTTTCACTGCAGATACATTATCCATTAACGAAGACTAAAAAAAGTATATATTTGAACCAGGGATAATCTCTAGTTTGATAAATTATTAGTAACACTTATTAATAACTATTCATAAAGTGGTTTGTGTCAAAGTTGTACTGAATAAAATTTGAAACCTGTCAATTAAGTTATAGTAATTTGCTATTTATATATCTACTGAACAAATGATATATGTGATTGTGATCTGGGCTAACTGATGAGTGCTGGTTTTGCACAAAATGTGCATCTTGGGGATCATTACTATTTTTGACATGTCTTTGATCATATTTATCAATAATAAGTGATGGAATTGTATTTAACAAAAGAAATATTTAAAAAAATCAGGAGTTGTAACATATGCTATATGGATTGTTGGACAAAGAGTATTCTTCCAATGTATCTATGGTGTGAGAAGAGATTGGCGCAACTTCTGAGCTGATGGATAGTTGTGATAAGATTATAAATGTTATGTAACTCGTTGGAAGCTTCAGTTACTTTCTGCTCAGTTACATATAATCTGAATTATTTATTTATCATTTAATAATATATAAAGTAAATATATTTTGAAAAAACATAACATAGTTGTTTTTTCCATTTTTATGACATTTAGATAATACCTTAATTAAAAAAAGAAAAAAACTAAAGGTAGAAATAATATTACTTATGTTTTGTTATATGGAGGAAAGAAAGTTGATCTTGTATTTACAAATCAAATAGGTTTTTAAAAAGTTAGATAACTAGTTTATGAATAACTTAACTAATATTACCTGTAAAGGTACAAGAAAAGCTTTATAAAAATAAAAAAAAATGTTCTACTCACTTATTATTTTATTTTTGGTTTTTCTTTTCTGTCATCTCATTTTGTGAATAAGTAGTCTAGATATAGTATATAATCATTTCAAATTCATTTGGAATATATGTTTATATGTTGGAGCTGCAATATCTGCTATATTTTGTTCAAAGCCACTCTTATATACATTATGTATAACAGCTCACATTTTATTGATAAATTTTAAACAGGCAAAACTGTTCATACAGTAGTGCCACCCAGTGCAAGCCAGTGTAATCAATGGTTGTGACACTACTGTATGGAGAATTTTTTCTGTTTTAATAACATTTATGAGCAAGCATAAGAAATGGTGATCATGTGATGTTTAGTGGTTAAACCTTAATTAGAATAGAATATGTAGTTTATTGAATTGCAAGTATAGTGTTCTTTTTAAACACATTTATATAATACATATATTTATTCATATGCATAATATGCACATATAAATTAAGATTATAATATAAACAAATTTTTAAAAAAACAATAATAATATTATAAATAAAAACACATTTACATAAATTTTACTGAGTGCATCTTCCGTAATTCATTCACTGTAAAAATAAGAAATCTAAAGATTAAGTTTGACTTCAATAGTAACATGTCACTGGTCCAGTCAGCAACATCTGGATAAGAGATGAGAATAATGCTACTCAAACCATTCTGTAATTAACATGGATTGTCTTTGAGTCTTTACTAACAGTTGTTTGTATTTGAAAAAGTTTAAATAAGTTTAAAATTTTGTAGTCATACAATTTTTTTAAATTAAATGAATAATAAAAATTTTCATCGCAATTAAATATGCTTCGGATGATTTTTTTTTTTTTCAATAACTTTTACAGAAATATAATAATCGTCTTGATATGAAACAACTACAATCTCTCTGTTTTGTTATTTTAAATTAGCAACAACTTTAAATATGTTCTTAAATTTTGGAAAACTTTTAGCACTATTCTTTGAAAACCTTTTATTATGCAAAATACTGCACTTTAAATTTAGAAAGGATAAAAAAAAATGTATGTGCTATCATCCAAATCCCAATTTTTTTATTAATGAACATGATTTCATGTATTTATTAGCATATTTTAAAATTTATTTACAAATTAAAATTTTTTTTAATGTGATCATGTACAATATAGTGAGAAAAAATAACTGCATGTGTATTGTAAAATATTCTAATTTTACAAATTAAAAATGTGTTTTGTTTATTAGTTGCATTTTTCTGTGATTCTTTAATTTTTTGCATAACATATGATTGATGTTGTTACAGCATGGTTTATGGTTTTATTGTAGTTATTATAGAAGTTACTTCAAATTCCACTGTTTTGTAAACTTAAGTAATTGTTCCTGTAATATAATCCATGAATGAATCGGCAATTAAAAAAATTTTTCCCTGAACTGATTTGTGATATACATCTTGTAATTCATGATGTCATTCAAATTTATTTCTGAAAAATTATGTTTAAAGTGAAATGCTTTTTTTTCTAGTAAACTAAATTATTGATTACTCTAGCTTGCTGTGTGTGGCAATATGTATAGTGAGTTTTACCTGTTTTAACAACAGTTATACACAAGCATAAGAGGTGGTGGTCATGTGATGTTTATTGGCTTAAAACCAATCCTGCCTTATAGGATAGTGGTGGATATGGTTATTAAAGAACCAAAGACACCAAAATGTATGGGTACTGAACTGAGTTCAGACCCATATGACTATATAAGCGAATGGGCTTGGATTGAAAACATTAAGGTGTTTTCAGTTTAAGACTCATAGTTTTGTAGTTAAGTGGAGATAAAAGGTGGTTGCTGGAGGGTTGCATTAGATCCTAAGATCTAGGTGCAGTGCTCTCAGATCCAAGGCTCCTCACTGATGAATGCCACAATCCAGAAACTAGTCTGGGGATATTGGATGAGTAGGCATTAGATGGGGATTTTATGCACAAGCCTTCTGGCATCCATTGATTACTCTAGCTTGCTGTGTGTAGCAATATGTATAGTGAGTTTTGTCTGTTTTAACAACAGTTATACACAAGCATAAGAGGTGGTGGTCATGTGATGTTTATTGGCTTAAAACTAAATTACGTTAAACAATTAATCATAAGAGCTATCAGTTACCTTTTGTAAATTATCAGATCAGCACTAATGCTTTCATAAAACAAATATAATCCAGAACTTCTCTTAATTTGTAAATGGCAGAATTCAAATAAAGGAAAGTGAAAATAAAAATAAGAACTATAACCAAGTTAAAGTATTACAGATTAGAAGCCATGAAAAAGCAATTGCAAAATTTTAAAGACTCATGGGTGTCATCAAATATATACAAAAGCAACATTCACATAAGTGGTTTTTATTTTATGATATTAGTTAAAGACATTTTTTTTATCAGTTAAGCATATTATTTTTAAGGAGAACAATTAGGTATTAGTATAATAGTTAATTTTGCATTTTATCATCTTGGATTAATTTAAATGTTTTATATACATCTTGTAATATTATTACATTTATAATAAGGATGCTTAATTGATCACAGTTTATTAAAATTCTTTTTATTGTAATTGTAGGAATAAAGAAATAGGTGATATATTATTATTATGGGGAAAACTCTAAATATAGCCAAAAATAGTAAAATCAAATGTTATCCACTATTCACAGTTTGTGTCTATGAAAACTTTGACATTTTTTCTTCCACATTAATATTTATCTGAAATTTCAAAATTTTATTGATTTATTCATTAATATCTTTATAGAACTTTATTGATTTTTACTGTAAGTGACAGATGCAATCAAGAGAATTGCCTTGATTTTTATACTTTTTCTAATTAAATGTATAAAAATGAGAACAAATTCTATATTTTCTTGGAACTTCTGAAGCGACAAATTGACTGATCTTTTAGAAGTTTTTTCTTAATCCAGTATAAGTAATTATCAAGTAATAATATCTCTTTTCTGTGCAATTGTAATATTATACACATAAATGTTCAAACATTTATACAGAAAAGGTAGATGGATATTGTTTTAAAGTTTGCTTTATTCATGCTGAGCATGTTTTCAATATATTGTATATCATAATCATAGCTCTTTCATATTTCTATTGTTTGTCATAATTGTGTATATTTGATTATATTTAAGTACATTTAAATTCATTTAAATTTATTATGTTGTTATTTGAATTTTTATTTAAATCTTTTCAAAGAGTCCACTTCTTCAGGAGAGGGGTGCTAGTCTTTTTTGTATATCGCGAATGATCTTTGGCTATGGTCCAAGCCTGATTGACTTCATTCTTTGTATCCAATTCTTCTAGTTTGTATCCACTTCTTCTAGTTAATTATCACTTTAGATAAATCAAATTCATGACTTGAGTGTTGTTTGTGTTTTATGAATATGGACGAGTATTCATTATTTTTTTTAGCCCTATTATATAGATAAATAAATAAATAAATAATTTGTTTATTTATAAATAATTTATTTTATTTATAAATATATATATAAATATATAGATAATTGTGATGGGACAATCTTGTAGAGAGATTAGACCTTGATTTCCCATATTAGGTATATTTGCAAATGGCTTGATTGCATATGATTTTGTAAAGTACTTGATGAGTCAATTCAGTGGATAATTTATTTTTCGAATGGATTCAGTGGTTATTCAAAGATGGGGGAAAATGAAAACATATTAAATTTCTTAAAATAAATTTTTTTAGTTTCTTAAAAAATTTTGGAATGTGTGGCAGGCTTATCAGTTTGTGGTCTTTTCAGATTGAGGATAGAAGGTATGGATCATATTGTAAATTTTAATGATGTTAAATCACATGTTGTGTAGATCTCTAATATACATGTCTGTGGTATTTTTCAATGTATTCTAAATTTATGCAATGTGTAAGAAGCCTTTAAGACTGACATATTTGTATGCCATGGATGTTCTTGACTTGGGATGGATCACCTCTGTTATGGACTATCAAAAAACAAGACAAGAACCAAGATATCAAATTTCTGGATCCTTATGACCAAAGACAGTCCCATTCACTAAACTATAAAATGGTATTAAAACCAATAAATATAAGAAGGGCAATCCACACCAAGTCAAGAATGCCTATGGCCCACAAATATGCCAGTCTTAAAGGCTTCCTACACAGGAATACAAAATTGTGTACATTTGAAATTGAAAAAACAACACATGTGTTTATTAAAGACCTACAAAGCATGGGATATGACATCAATAAAATTTACAATATTATTTATACATTCTATAAAAAAAACTTTTGCCGCCTCAACCTGAGGAGACCAAAGTATGAATATTACCACACAATTTCCAAAAAAAAAAAAAACTAAAAATAATTTGTTCTGAGATATTTAACATAAGTTTCTGTTCTCTCCCATCTTTAAATAAATTACTGAAGAATTCAAGAGAAAAATTGTCACAAAATAACAGAAAGTGAATGTTTTGGGGATTGGGGTTTAAGGTTAAAAATTTTTATTTAGGGGGAGGGGTAAAAAAAAGGGGGAAGGGGAAAGGGGGGAAAAAAAAAAAAGGAAAAAAAAAGGGGATTACTGAAGAATTCAAGAGAAAATTAGCTTAAAATTCCTTCTGCATTTGCTCTCTACTAATCAGCACTCTTGGAGGCATGCTTCAGATTCATTGATGTTTATTTTGGTTGTAGACTTCTGCCCTTTTCAGATTTTTTTATGACCTAAAAAAATCAATACAGTGTCTGCTATCAAAATGACTGTAAAAATGGTAAAGCAGCACTACAGACAGATGTATGAGAGTCAAGGAAAACAAATACCAAACAACACAATTTAAAATATAAACATTCTGGTGAGGTAATGAGAGAGTTAATAAAGAAATGAAGTATATAATATGTTGAAAATATGTCTACTAAAGATTTAAATGCTCACATTTGTCAGTCATTGAATATTGTTAATACATCAGGGAGTTGCAATACCCTGAAGCTCTTTTGAAAAGGAGTTTAGTTACATTTAAGGCATATAATATGGGGGGTTCAGTTAAATTTAGCCATCTGACTGTGATCGTGAAAATTTATAGTGTATTAAGAAATAATGTGTGTATATTTTAAAAAATAAATAGTTTAAACTCTGAAAATATATCTGTTCAATATTAACAGAAATGAAAATGTAACAAGGATATATAATTAAAAGATTACATAACATATCAGGAAGTTTATTTATGGGCATAAATTCAATAAAGTGTATAGAATGACAGATATAGGGTGGTAATAAAGTATAATTATGGTGAAAGGATAGTTATGATGTTTACTTCATCCTAATACAAAATTGATAAATCAGTCATATAAAAAAAATTTGAAAAATAAAGATTCTAAGGTCACTTAAAATGTTTATTAATTTTAATAAGCTTATAAGAAAGATGGCAGTTGTAAAATATTTATACATATTTAGGGCAAGAAATGTGAATTGTGTTATAAAAAAAATTAGATAATTGTGAAAATTGCTTAGTGAAGAATATTAATCTTTCTACTAGAAATCACTATGACAACTTTTATATATTTTTATATTTAATAAATATTACTTTAAATTATTGTAGTAAATTTATTTATCATTATATTACATATTTTGTATTTTTACTCTACTCTTCTATTTAAACAAGATTGATTGCTATCCAAAAGCTACCTCAGATATAATAAAATTTGAGAAATGTATGGGTGAACATGTATACACTTTAAAAATATTTAGGCTACCATTAAAATAAACACTATACTTTATGTACAAGGTTCATAATGTGATAGCCAGAAACACAGTGTTATAGATGACACCAAATATTGATGATAATGAACATTGATATAACAATCTCAGATAATCTTTTATAGCATTTAATATGCCCTTAGTTATGTCTTAATTTTATTTAGCACTTATTTAAGTGTGTGGAGCAGAATAAGTGATACTTGCTTTTTAGTAATATTATGCATTATTATTGGCATTGTCTTGATGATATTTAGCTTATGATTTTACTGTAGCTCATTTTTAAATCCAATAACAAAGAATACCTTTTGATGATGATCATTTGCTGTTGATCTTATTCTTATAACTTATAATTACTTATTCTTTGTTTCAGGTGATAACTGGCTGGTTCTTTACTTTTATTGCATTCAATAATAAGTGTGAATCCTTATTAAGCTTTTTCTTTCTATTTGATTACAAAGTGTAAAATTAAGAAAATTACAGTGCATTTTAATTACTTATAATAATAGCCATTGTTAGAACAGTATTATTTATCAACAATAAAGACCAAAAAGAGCTATTATAGAGAATAGAGAAAACTTATCTAACCTTAGCAAGATTGTCAATTAGTAGTGATTGATAGTTTTTTTGGCAATATCAAAGGCAAAGGTTATCCATGTTTACATGGATAAAATTTCCTTATTTATGTTCTTTATTAGAATAACAACGTATGGGAAATATTTAATTCAACACATACAACTCTCTGGAGAAGTTGAAAATATTTGCAAAATGCAAAGAAAGACATTATTTTTTCATATTCTCATACCTATATAAACTAGATTTCTGGCTTTATATCTATTTAGCAACTTGGGTTTGAAGTAAAAGAGGACCATCTTTTATTTTAAAATAAACCCAACAATTTTTTTTTATAAGTAATGGAAAAAACTTATTTAATCATAGAAAGATTATCAATTAGTAGTAATTGATAGTTTACTGGCAATGTCAAAGGCAAAGATTATCACTGTTTATATGAATAAAATTGTCCAATTTTTGTTCTTTATTACAATAAAAAACCATATATATATATATATATATATATATATAGTAATGGAATGGATGCTGGCATTGCATAACAGTAGACTTGATAGGCTGCCAGAATGAGTGAGAAAGTGTATGTAGGGTTCATAAATTTCTAGACTCATATCCACTCCAATCTCATTCCTAGGAGATGACATATTAGATGTGAACATACATCAAATATATACATGTATACTCATCTCTTTTCTCCCTCCTTAATTTCCATTAATCCCAGAATTTGAGTTAAGGAAGAATATGCATAATATTCTACTTAAGAAAATATTAATATTATTATTTTTATTGCACAAGCATATGAAAAATTGATAGCTGAATAAAGAAAAAAACACAAATGACAGTCTTTAATTTGAAATCATATGATTAACAGATTTACTTACAATTAATATGATTTATTCAATGAGAGATTATAATAAAAGCAATTAATTTGCTTAGATATGTATGACTATTCTCTGATTAGTATGGTTAATATTTATTTATCCAATCCCTCTTTTCCCTCAAAGAATAATCATTCAATATGTCTCCCAATAAAAAAGATTAAAACTGGTTATTATTTATACATACACTTGCTTGCTAATTTAGACTTTATTAAATTCATAATTTATGTCTCCAATATGTTTATTAATTAATTCCTCTTAAAAATGTGGTGATGGTACGGGATCCCCCCTCCTATTATGATTTGTTTCTAGAAAAATAGAGCAGACCATTTATGTTAGAAATTATTAGTCTTATATACTGAAAAATAAAACAAATAAATGATGAAATGATTAGTATCAACAAACAATCAACCAATAACAGTGCAAATGTACAAATGTTGGTAGTTAATGTATACAAATATAAAATCTTCCCTCTCATCCTGGTGATGATTAAATTCTTCCCCAAGCAAGTTCATACCTGACCCTATATTTTATTTCAACTTAAAAATAACGCTAATAATGTTTTTTTTTCTTTTTCTAACATATCAAGGATAAATACTCCCCTCAACCTATTGTAAAGAAAAGAAAGAAAACAAAAAATATAAATACACAAAATAAAAACATGACCTCAACCTACAATAAGTTAAGATTCTATAGAGGAAATCTGTTAAAAGGATTATAAATGTCCTCATTGCTACAGTTCATAATCCAATTGGTGGGGTTTGAATGTTCTAGAACATATATGATGATGATCATAATTTTCTCTTTCTGTATAGCCTGCCTTGAAATATTACGTTTACAGCTTCATCTCAAAGAAATAGTAAAGTTGGTAGTGTATTCAGCACAGATGAATAGATGCTGTGTCAAGACAAATTCAGTTTTGGTGATTACATCTCCATGGGTGACAAATCTCTTCCCATGAGGTGACTTCACACTTAGCAGTGCATGGTTGTCTGCATTTCTATATATGTAGTTGATGAAAGTCCTTGAGATTGTTGAATAGCAAGGTATTACCTATTGGGGAGCTCAAGTTAAAGTTGATCAAATTATCTAGGTCAAGACTGAAAATACTCTTGAAGTATTGAATAAATTTAATGCTGTTTCTGGGTTTTATAATTTAAAATCTCTTAGTTTGCTGGTTTTAAATCTGTATACCTTTATTCTAGTTTTTATCCATGTTCAATGAGATATTCTTATTTAAGGCTTCTATTTTGATGGATGCAAACCTTTCTATTCGAATGGAAAGTTTGATTTTTCTGCTCAAAAAATATATGTGTTGGTTAGCCAATAAGAGTTTTTGATCTGATTTTTGAAAAGAAGGTCATTTATATATATATTGTTGATCACCAAAATGAGGTTGTTCTTTTTAGTGTTAATTTGACACTTTCAAATAGCGAGCTTGAGTTCATGCATTGAGTTAATTGTTTACATCATGTGTTATAATGTATATTGATATGTGTTGGATTATTAATAATAAAAAAATTATTTAATTCATTTATGTTTTTATGATTTTCTTTCTTGCATCTAAATTTGATTATCTTTTTCTTATATTGTTGTAATGCACATATATTAAACAATAATTAATAAAATGTTTTTATATTGAGGGTAGGTATCAATATTTAAGTTTTACAGTTTAGCTTGGATAATGTCTTTTATCGTGTTTGTTTAATATTTAATTATAGAAACGATTTAAATATTTCTCAGCTAAAATGCTTGTGAACATTTTCATCTTTTGAGAATATGTTTTATCTGATTTGCATTTTTTTATACATATAACTTACTTTATATTATATGTACAGAATATTGTTATTGTGAGTATTGGTTGAAGTAGTTAGAGTGTTTAATGGTTTTTGGTATGATGTAAGACCACATCTTACATTATATCACATGATCACCATCTCTTATACTAGCACATAATTGTTATTAAACAAGACAAAACTCTCCATACAGTAATGCCACCCTGTGCCAACCAGAGTAATCAATGGATGCCAGAAGGCTTGAGTAATCAATGGATGCCACAAGCCAGAAACTAGTCTGGGGATATTGGATGAGTAGGCACTAGATAGGGATTTTATGCACAAGCCTTCTGGCATCCATTGATTACTCTGGTTGGCACAGGATGGCACTACTGTATGGAGAGTTTTGTCTTGTTATCTTACAATACATATTGTAACTTTTAGCTTTATCCATAATTTAAATTTCCAGACATCTAATTGTTAGTATTTTAAAATACATTCAATAAGTTAATTTTTATAGCAAGTCAACTTGTCATGGCTTGATACTTAAATAGTAATTCATTCTCTATGTCATTTTTAAAAACTTTTATAACTCTTAATTGTTTTAAAAATCATTTTAATATTTTTACTGTATTGCTTTAGACCCATCTGTAGTTGTAAATGATTTCAAATTGCCGTAAATTAGGGATATTTTTTACTCTGAATAATAATGAGTTAATGTTAGAGTGATATTAAAAGTCAAAACTATTTTAATAAAAGTACTAGTACATAGAAACCCACACTAGAGTTAAACTTTAAAGCTAAGTTTGAATTATTGATGCTCATTAATAATATATAAATTACTTGCTTTTAAAAATGTTTTTATTTAAGTTGTTTGCTAATAAAAAATATATTTTTCTTGATGCCAGTTGTAATAAAGATTAAGTCAACTAAATAAGTTTTAAAATAGTTAATTAAAAAAAAACGAAGTCTTAATTTATTATTTATTAAGAGTTATTAATTTTAAATAAAAGAAATATAGTAAATGTGTGGAAGGGTGCTTGGGTAATAAATTTCAATTTTAACTTTCTGGTTGCAATATTTAAGTTATCCCTAAATATTTATTTTAATAAGTCTTAAAAAGTATTCTGGAAACTGATACCTATTAAATAATATACCAAATTGTTATAATGAGTAATAACTGAAATACAGGCTTATTATATACTTGTATCAATATATGTAATATATAGGGTATATGAACACAGATTTTCACATGACCCACCACTCTCCACTCTATCTCATAACACTGATACACTTGAATACACATATGTCAAAAAGATAAATAATCACCAATATAAGTATTTCATACTAAACCAGCAATCATCAGTTGGTCCAGATTACCATCTCCACACATATATGCTATAAGTGCTCAGATATATATTAAGATAGCCAAACCTTATACTTTAATGGACAGGCTTCAATCTACTCCACACTCTAACACTTCAACCATACATTCAATTAAAAAACTGATGACCTTTGACCATTCCATCAGATTTTCAATTGGATGGATAGTTGAAGAGTTGGAGTGTGGAGTGGATTGAAACCTGTCCGTTAAAGTATGAAGATTGATTATCTTAATATATATCTGAGCACTTATTGCATATATGTGTAGAGATGATAATCTGGACTAACTGGTGATTGCTGGTTTAGCATGAAATACATATATTGGTGATTATTTATCTTTTTGACATATATGTGTTTAAGAGTATCAGTGTTATGGGATAGAGTGGAGATTGGTAGATTGTGTGAACCCTATATGTAATGAGTAATGTAAATTAATGTTGTTTTTTTTTTTTTAAAAATAATGTAATTTGTTATATAATGCTTTGATTTATTTTTATTGTAATATATTTTAGTTTTAAAAATAATTGTCTTAAAATGTTATATTTCAATTAAAATCTAGAAAATTATATAAATGAATTTATTTTTAGCTATGTTTTCCAGGATATCAGTTGATCTTTAAACTTTAAAAAATTAAAGTCAAGGAAAGGGGTGGATCTAAATAAAAATTTTATTTAACAAAATCAGTCACATAATCAACAATATAAATAGAGGTTCACATGTACTGGCTTTCTTGTTAATTCTTACTTTAACATTTTCTATTTGAGTTGGCTACATTTTACTGGAGAAATTTATTGATTAATAATTAATTTTATTCAGTTTAATTGCTTATAACAAATTTTATTTTTGCCTAAAATTAAACATGTACTGCTAATTAAATTTCTCCAGGCACTAAAGTTCTAAACTAAAAAAAGTTTAAAATCTACATAGTCAAAAACATAATGGAAATTTATCTAAATATTTAACAATAATTGTCAAGTTATTTCTATATAAAAAGTACACTTTGAAGAAATTCTCCATAACTCATCATTATTACATAAAAAACTTTTATTGATTATCATTATTAATGCCCAATATTATTGATTTAATATTTATATACCTTATAAGATGCTAGGAAGAAGTTTCTTAAAAAGATTTGCAAACATTTTACATATTCTTCAGCAATGTATTTAAAAGTACCTTTATTTTAATATTGTCATATCTCTGAAATTATGGTTTTATTTCGAATAGTTAATTTTTAATGAATAAACTATTTAAAATTCTGGATAGGAGAACTTGTTTATTGATAATGGAATTTAATAAATTGCTTACTTGAATTTTTATAATAACATTTCTTTATTTATTATTATTTTATCAGAAGGTTAAAAAAAAGCACACCTAAAATTTTGTTTTATATCTATTTCCGATTAGAGATAGGAAAATATTTCCTAAGTCTGCAAAATTAAAATTGACTTACTTTTTTGCCTGAAAATTATTACTTATTTACTTTAGAAATAAAGTTATTACTATTACTCTTAAATTCTTGCTTGTATAGAAAAATTGAAATGAATCACATCCTATGTGAATATAACATGAGAACTTCTAAATTATGAATTTTATTGCAGTTTATCATATGCTCACCTGCTCCATAAAAATCTTTTCTACAATGAAACTTTAATTCTGTGCAAAGAATATATGCTCCCTGTACATTGTCATTAATTTATATTTTCCAAGAAATTAATGAAAAATAATGTAATATTGTGCAAAAAATTACCAGAGTTTTATTTAAATTTCTTTATGAAAATTGAATCGTCATTAATGTATTGTGTGTATATGTTATTAGAAAATCTGTTGCTTATAGGAAATATTTCAAAGGCTATTTATATAATTTAAATTTGCTGTTTTCAACAGAAAAGGGAAAATGTTGATGTTTACAGAATAATAATTGGAGATCTTGTATCCTGTTGAATGGTAGACCCTCCAGGATGAAGGACTTTTAATTATGTGTTTTGATAAACTGGGTATAATTTTAAATTTTAGTATTATGCTATCTTAATTTATTATATATTTGGTTTTATTTTATTTATCTTATGCATTTTGTCTGATATAATTTAAAGGATTATTTGTAAACTGTAATATTCAGAAGTTTGCAGAATGTTTATCTTTTTATAATGCTATATAGTTTAAAGTGTTATTTTTCCCCTACCAGGAATAATTTATTAATTTATTTGAATATCTATATTTATGCTGAACAAGTGAAGGGGGTATGTGTTTTTATTGCTTATTTCAGCCCATGTTTTTATTAAGCTAGATTTGGAAAATATTATTGTCAGTTTTACATATCAATTAATTATATTTAGGAGTTTTTGGTGTTAGATTCTTTCTTATTTTATTGTACAATAATTATCATTATATTTTTAAGAGATGGTGGCTTTGTCTCTCTCTTGTAGATATTATTTCATTAGATTATATTTTTTCAATAGGTGGTAACTGTGTCTCTCTCTCTTGCAGATATTTATATCATTTTCATATATTTATAGAGAGTGAAGCATTGTCTCTTTCTTCATTTTTCATAGTAGATTCTGTGAGTTATATCTTTCATGTCTCATATTTAGGCATGATTGCTTTATTTGAGGCAGGTATTATTATTCATAATATATTTTGATGATTCAGTCTTATTTTCCTTATGTTTAGAGACAAAGCTCTAGCATAATTTTTGCTCTCAATATATAGATCCTTCTTTTTGACTCTATGCCATCATTTATGTTCATTACCTTATTTATCTTTAATTTACAGAGATAATGTATCATTTATATTTTGTATAAAGCAATGAATGCTGTACTACAATGAATCTATTTCTGGCAACTGATATTGTTTTGTTCCGAGGAATGTCATCTTTTTTTCTGTTGCACTTTTTAATACTGAGTGTCAGTTACAGATGTTTATGATGTGTAGGTCTGTTTTTGCTGTGGTTTGCCAGTATTTCAAGGCATAAACTGATAAAATATTTATTTAGATATTAAAATTTGTATTTATGGGCCTCAATAAGTAATACTCATCATTTTTAGCATTTATTACATGGCTGGATTGGTAAGATATTCTTAATGGGTAAATATGTTTATTTTTGGGATAGTATCATAGTATGATTATAATGTAAAAATGTAGAATTTTTTATGATAATGCTAATATTAAGAAAAACTTTCATTAATCAGACAAAGCTGATAATAGTCAATTATTATTTAATCTGTAAATTTTATTTTATTCTTATCAGTAAATGTTAGAATGTATTTCTTTTCTGAAGTGAATTGTATAGCATAGTGTCTAAATATTTTATTTGAAAAATTGTAGATTTCCAAGATTATTAATTATTTAATTGTCTTTATTGACAAAATAAATGTTTTTATTGTTAAGTATGTCTTACAGTATTTACATCATCATTAACACATATTATCCAGAAATCTTAACATTATATAATGTATTATATAATTATCTTATATGTTGGTCATTAAGGGTCCATAAACATAAAGTTGAATATCAGAATCACTTTACCCAAATTGATCTCTAGATGTTCAAAAAACATCTAATGCATAAATTATTCACTTTCTTGAATTTAAATGATCACTTTAACCAATTGCATTTATTAAAAGAAGATTGATTAGTGATAAAATTAGTTTTAATCTAACTTTGTTAGGTTTACTATAGACATTGAAGATTATTTGCAAGACTTATTAAAACAAAAGAGATTTCAAGTAGAAAAGCAAAAAGATAGGTAGATAGATGTTCATGTAATTAAGCAATAATCAATATCTATATAGCCATATTAATTAGTGTATTCAATAGCCCAGTTACTGGGTTGTTGTTAATGAGATTAGATTCCATGTATCTGCAAAAATATCAGCTGGTGCAGGGGTTTGATCTTTGGTCTTAATATTATTATTTTTAAAAAGAGTGATTTAGTATTGTGAGATGTGGGATTGCATCTTACAAACCAGAATGTGAAAAGAATGAATACAATAATTCTTGTATTGAGAAAAGAACTACTTTGTATATTTTTATGAGGTTGTTGATTGTTATATATATATATTTCTTATAACACTTCTTTTATATACACTTCAATGCAAACAAATTTTCTTAAACTTCTTTATTTTCCTTACAGTTTCAATTGTCCAGCAGCCTTCATCAGAGCTCTAATCTCCTTCTCTGCTTTAACTAAAATGTTAGTGAGTTTAAATGACTCATGTAAGTGATAAGAATATGACCAGGAAGAAGTAAGGAATAATCCATAAGAAAGTGTTCTAAGGTTTCTTCATTTCTATGATAAGAGGCACATAAAGAATCTATATTTGTGAAGTGTCACTTTTAGAAGAGAAAATAATTTGTAGGATGCACTTTGACATTTATTTTATAACATGTCCAGATATTTGCATTCTAGGTGCCAATACCTGAACTTTTTTATAATGATTTGGTAACTATATAACAAGAAAGATTGACTAATATTTGATATATTATTACTAATTTCAATTTCATATGTTTTCCAATAGTTAATTTTATTTAGAAATAGATTATGTGAGAAAGTAGTGTGTTTACTTATTAGAATTATTAAATTTTTGATAAAATTATTGTTAATGACTGGTTGAGGGTCAGTGAGGTTCACAAGAATTATAATATTAACACGAGGGAAGAAAATAATTGGTTTAATCATTTCATTGATGGCTCTCTGAAGATAAAATGTAAAAATACCATGCAATGAGAGGCCATTGAATTTAGTTTGTTTTTGCATATTTTTTATACTTAGTGTTACTACTTTTTTTTATTATTAGTTTGCTGATGAGGGGGTATATATATTTTTTGAATGAAGAAGTAAACTTAATAATGTGTAAGAAATAATTAATTTTAGGAAATATTAGAATATTGACTAGTGATGCCTTATCATATGTTGAAAGATATGCTTTGGATAAAGCATTGATGGCACATTCATGTAAAATAACTAGCTGATTTTAAATAGAATTTTTCATGGCATTAATGAAAGATGCATTGGGAAACCTAAAAATTTATGAGGAGTAGAGAAAAAATTGGAAGGAATGGCCTTACCTGTATGAATATTCCAAGTAGAAGATTTGTTTTTGAAAAATTGTTAGTATTAATATTAAATACAGTGTCTAATTAGGGAAGGAGTTTTTTTGATGGGAGAAAAGTATTTAAGTCATCCATATAGGAGATGTGATTAACAGTTTGGTTAATTATAGGAATATGTATCCCTGAATTTTGCTTTGTAGTTCCAAAAGAAGGGGATTGACACTAGTTGTGAAGAGAAGAGAGCTAAGAGGAGTGTCTTGAGGAAAAGAATTATATGAATAAAATCCAATGAGTATTTTTCCATTGAGTTATCCAAACGTCTCTATGTATAAGTAGATTTGCCATTTCATAGAGGTATAATACTGATATATTCCTGAAATAGTTGTAGTAGTTTAGGTATAGGAACTGAGTCAAATGCAGACCTCATATCCAATTCCACTGCAAGGTGCCCTATTTTTCTACAATGCCTAATGTGGTCTATTACTACTTTAAACAGAGTAGCTGCTGATGAAGTAGCTGAACCTTATCTTGCAAAATGAAATTTTGATAATGTAGGGAGAAGGAGTAGTTTGGATTTTAGCTTTAATAAGAAATTCAACTATTTAAAAAAAGGTGGAGTCATGGATAAGAGTATAACATTATCCAAGGGGGAAGGAATAATATTTTTTTTAAAGAAGGGAACCATAGAGATAGGATAAAGTTCTGGAATTGTGTAGATTTATTTGAACAAATGATTAATTAAATTGTGAATTATTGGACCTGTAGAGTGTTTGAGATGGTTACGTAGGAATTTGGGTATTGCAGTGATAAAATTACTGTTTGTTTTGTTCAGAAAATTACAGTTTATTATAAATCACAAGTTTAATTACTTAAATTATTTATCTTAAATTCATAAAGAAAGATTTAGTAGCAGTTATTAGTAGGATATCCTGAGTGGCCATAAAATCACATATTCATGCATTATGTCTGAATGAAATCCTGATATTTTTGTTTTATTCCAAATTAAGAGTTTTTCATGTATTTTACTTTATCTAAAATATTTTCTTTAAAATTTAATATTATTAAATATTATTATTGTCAGTTAAGTAGACATTATCATATTGGAAAGAGTATGTTTTGTCATATTATTACTAGGATTCCATTCCTTGTCTAATAACTCTTAAATGAAAGAAAAGAGTAAATTTTTAATATTATAAATATTTAATTAAAGAACCCTGAGATTTCAGTGTAATATAATTCAATACGGTGCTTGTATTATAGATAAAGACGCCGTAGGATGGCGTCGTTTTCACGCTAAAACTATAAAATATGAACATTCACGGCCGGTGATTTTAATAATTTTTCTGTGCTTTTTTGTAATGCGAAAATAAAAACAAAACAAAATCGTCTTTTTTAAATATTATTTTTATTAACGTATACAATTTAAATGATAATAATAAATGTAAAATAAAATCAACTAATTACAATTTGATTTTTATATCGTATACTTTTTAAATTGTGTTAAGGCTTTTTTTTTATCAATTTTCTCCACATCACTCCTGCACACTTTCTTATTTCATCCATCCATCTAACATATAGTCTCTTTCTGGGTCTTTTACAATCTCTTGAAATCCAGTTTAGGATTTCAATTGTCAATCTATTATCATCTCTTCTAGCAATAAGTCCAGCCCAACTCCATTTCAATCTTTTAATTTTTTCAATGAGGTTAGTAACACCTGTTTGTTCTCTTACCCATACATTGCATTTTCAATCTCTTCTTGTTACTCCCAACATGCATCTCGCCATACTTCTTTAAGTGGTCTGAAGTCTCTGTATTGCTTTTCTATTAAGTGTCCAAGTCTCAGATTCATAAGTAAGAACTGGTAAAACACATTTGTTAAAAACCTTTTTCAAACACATAGGCATATTTCCTTTTAGTATCAAGTTATTTCTACCAAAAGCACTCCAATATATATTGTATTATTAATATCACTATCAGAAGAAAGTGTGTTTGTAAATAAATTTCTCAATGTTGGTTTATAAAAAATGGCATGTAGTTTATATAGAAATTTTCTAGCAATTAAATAAATATATTCTTAACCAGCATTAAAAATTTACTTAAGCACCCTGTTTTCAAATTTAGAAGTATTGGAACAAAAAGTTAAAATTAAATATACATTAGCCAATATGGCTTTATATATATTTTATATGCGTGATAAATAATAAAATTCTTATTTGCTTAAGATATAAAAAAATAAATAGTTTATTGTTCGGGAGTTAATAAGAAGTTGAAGAACCAGTAGGGACAGAACCAAAGTTTTATCCATGAACTTTAAACTCCACAATCTGCTGCTCTGTCATTATTACATACTTTGAAGGAACTTCTTTAAAAGATCATGTTATATTTAAGTACTAGAGGTGTCATGTGAACTTTAATCTGGTAACCTTTAGATCTTAAGTTCATCACTTTACTCCAGCCAACCACACAGGTTATATATGTAGTGAAGATGTCCTATTCAAACTGTAAACATAACTGTAAGATGGCCCATTTAAACTCATTAAGTAAGAAAAAAGTATTATTATTCAATAACTTGAAAGTTATTTTAAAAGACATTAATAAAGGATCTCTAAAAATTACTGATTTCTTCCTAGTGGATGGCAACATAACTCTTTACTGATATATTCATTAAGCTAAATAGCACCCTACTCTTTCTGCTTTTTATATTATCCAGCAATGACATCTATATTGAGCACAACATATTTCAGATAGGCAGCAAGTAAATCTAAGGATCTTAAAATTTAAAATACTCAATGCCTTTATCTTCCACAAATGCTTTTTGGTTATTGACTTTCATCCAGGCAGATGGAACTATAAATCAAAGAATTGCATTTGTGTATTGAAATTATTTACTGCTATGCCTAAGCAAATGAACTGGATATTTTAAAACTGCATGGCTTTGAACCTAGCCATTTATCTAAATAAGTCCAGAATTTTATACATTCCTTTTTATGAGCATAAATATTAAATTTATCATCATCAGTTTTAACCATTAACAATCCACTGCAGAATAAAGATATCTCCAAGTTCAATCCATCTTCTCTGATCTCTACCATCTCTTCTTCAAATGACTTCTGCACAGGTGCTTATTTCATCCATTCATCTCACATGTAGTCTCTTTCTTGGTCTTTTACAGTCTCTTGGAATGCAGATAAGATTTCAATTGTCCATCTATTATCATCACTTCTAGCAATATGTTCAGATCAATTCCACTTTAATCTTCTATTTTTTTCAATGACGTCAATAACTCCTGTTTGTTCTCTTACCTATGTATTTCATTTTTTGATCTCTTCTTATTACTCTTAACATGAATTTCTCGATACTTCTTCAGGTGGTCTGAAGTCTTTGTATTGCTCTTCTTTAAGTAGCCAAGAGTCAGACCATAAGTAAGAACTGATAAAATACAATTATTAAAAATCCTTTTCAAATATATAGGCATATTTCATTTTAATACTAAATTATTTCTACCAAAAGCACTCCAACCAAGTTTAATTCTGTGATTAATTTCATCTGTTACGTTTCCATATGCAATAATAATTAACCAAGGTATTTGTAGTTGCTAACTTTTTCTAATTCACCATTATCAACCTTTATTTTCATCTTTTGGAAAAATCCATTGAATATTACTTTAATCTTTTTAATGTTTACCTTTAGTTCTACTTTTTTTTTTTCATCTGATATTTCTTATAACATTTCCTGAAGCTCTGAAGCATTATTTGCAAAAACAACTACAACTTCTGTAAAATATAGATGACTTAAATAATCTCCATTTACTTTTATTCTTTTAGCTTCCCATTTTAATCCAAAAAATATTTCTTGCAGTAATGTTGGAAAAAGTTTTGGAGATATGGAGTCACCCAGTCGTACACCCTTCTCAATGTTAATCTTTCTAATATTATTATGTAACCTAACATACTGTATCTATACCATGATGATTCAATGCTTTAATTACTAAAGAAATGCTTATTTAATCAAATACCTTTTCATAATCTACAAATCCTAAGCATAATGGCAACTCATATTCATTGGTCTTTTCTGTAACTTATCTCAATTCTTGGATATGATCTATTGTGCTAAAACCACTTTTTTTGGTTGTTCAAAATCCAAAACTCGCTATAAATGAAATATCATCTTCTTTATCACCTTTTAAAAATATGAATATTAATTCTACATTAATTTGCATATAACTTTGCCAATTTTTTTCTATTTCTTCACCTGCTTCTTTAAAGATATCGATTATAATTTCATCATATTTATTTTATTATACTATATATTGTATTAATTTTTAATGTGAATTTATAAATAAAGATACTAATTGAGAATTGCCGCAGAATAAAATTGAAAGGGGGTGGGTCGACTCCGAGTTTAATTTTTAAACTCTTTACTTGCTCGTAAGTGATTTATAACTTGATGCTCTGAAATACAGATCTATCTTCTTACTCGAAAAGCAAGAAAAAAAAGTTTATTTACTATTGCTTGAAAAGAATTATTATAAATTATTGATTTTTTAAAAATATATATAGAGAGGGGAATTACTAGTATTTTAAAAGTTAATATATTTTTTTTGTATTAGAATGTCTATTATTTAATATATTAATAAAAATGGAAGAAAAAAATCTTGATGAAATAATAAGTTAATTTTAACTTTCAACTGCCACGCTGGAGTATACGTCAGGTAGACGTTTAGAATTGAAACTATTTCTAAATGTTGACGTAAGAGGGTGTGCACTTACTATTTTTAAGTGGAAAAAGCATCTTACGGTTCTAGATGCGGATCATATGGAGTTTTGTAATGCATAATTTTGCCTTTTAATTTATTAAGGACAGGTAAGTAAATTATTTGATAACTCTTTATTTTATTTTAACCGTACTACTATGAAATTTCAGACATAGATAATTTCCAAATCTAGAACTTATTTTAGACTGGCCTAATTGGAAGTCATCCAAAAGAGAAAGAAGAAAATATAATAAAAGAATTATACTAATGCAGAACAATGCAAACTTTATTAAACATTGAATTTATTTTCTAACTTAGTATTAAGCAGTGAATTCATTATATGCCTTTTATATCTAATCATGTATTCATTAATGTGTGTATGCATTCGCGGATAGCCAACGGAATCTGTCGCATGTATATGTGTGCGTGCGTGATTAATGTAAACCTCATCCATGCTTAATAATTAATATATATCAATTTCAGTTAAAAGTATACTTTTTTGTAAAATAATAATAATAAAATTATATTTTATATTGTATTCATTTATTTAAACGAAGTGTTTATCGGTTAACTGTGTTTAATTAACTTTATTTTTATTACGTCTTATCATTCGAGCACGAAGAATAAATATTTAATTCATTCCAAATAATTATAGTAGTTGTGCTGAATTAAGATAAGGCATTTCTTTTTAATAAGTGTTTAATATTCTCGCGATCAGCTATGGGCGTATCTTTTAAAAAATGATTAAGTACTTTAATAATTTATCTGACGCGAAAAATTTGCGTGCGTCGGGTGCTGGCCGCCTATTCCATATATATTGTGACCATTTAAATTTTTTTTTTTTAATTAGCGGCTCCTAACGTCAAATATGTACAATAACAAAAAAAAAGTTCACAAATAAAAATATGAAATATAAACATCTGGAAAAAGTAATTACTAAAATATTTAACATATTTTTTATTATTATCATCATAAAAAAAAAAAAAAAATAACAGAACTAAGCAACCTACTCTTCTATATATATTTAAAAAGGTCCGTATTGTGTAATATTTCTTCTTTGCTTTGGGTTTTTTACAATTATTATTTTAAAATCTTTACATTTGCTAGAAAATGATATATTTACGTTTTTAATAGGAAACATTTTATACGATGCTTTGATCAAAATTTTCTAAATAAAGTTTTGAATTAAAATGTTGGCTATTCTCTGCAAATTTTGTTTACGTATTACGCAGGCTGCGAATTTGTAAAAGATAATTTTAAATTCCTTACCGAAGCCGGTAAGAAACGGAGCGGAGAAAATTTATAATTATAATGTATACATTCCTATTGTTGTATCTGTCATCGTCTTGTGAATATTCATATAGTAAATAAACTTTGTTAGCAACATCCATAGATCACGTGGCAAAAGTCACTGATTTTGACCTTTTATTTGAAACCCGGAAAACAACATTGTTTTTCTTATTTTTCAGAAACATGATAGTTAATGATTGTGGTATTAGTCAGTTTTTTGTGATAGCAGCAAAAATGTGTGTATGGATGTACATATGTGTCACCTTGCTAATATGTGAAGATTATTCTTGGTATCGATTCTTAGAGTACATGATTTTCAATACCCGTGTAATCTTAGTTGTGATTTAATTAATCAAGGTTATTATAGCGTGATTGTTGTATTTACGCAATCACAATAAATACAGATCCCTCATCATTCGGTTAAATATTTTATTTAAAAAGAATTGATATTTAAGTTGTTGTACAACTATTGAACCAAGGGACTTTAGATGCCCTCCTAGGAGTGCCTAATACTTCTAGCTGTATCATGGTAGCTTACCTCAGTTAAGTTTAAAATCTAACAGTTTATGTCTATTTAAAAGTATGGTTTGCAAATTTGTAAACAAGTTGGGCATATAGAAACTGCTTGTTTTTAAAAAGACAATGCAAAAACATCAACTGTCAAAATTGAACAGCCGGCACACCTGATCACAGTATGCTACAAGCAATGCAAGCTGTTGTTGCCTGGCTTAACCTCCAAAAAGATTGATCTTTTATAATTAGATCTTTTTCCTTAATGGAAGCAGGTGGATTCACTGAATATTTTCACTTACTGACCTGTTTCTGTTATTAGTTAATTTTATCGATCCATCAATTCACTGATCTATTGCAATGAGTGCTGAATCTGGTGAAATCCACTATTGAAAATAAGTTTGGGTATCACAGGGATTAACTAAATAATCAATAAATCAATATTTGTGATTGAAAGTAAGGTTATTATCAAGAAAGTAGCTGATATTAGAAAGGAAAGTGCTACGATTAGGCCAACAAGTGAAGACATATTTGTATTTAATAACATGCAATTGTAGATCATTTTTCAATAATATAAAGGTCACATCAATAATATATATATATATATTAAGTGAGATACTGTATATATCAGGAAGGTTAGAAGGAACCATAAAGAAACAACTGGTTTAATAAGTTAGTGGATATTTTAGATTTAAAATGTAAAGTTTGGAAACATAAATGTGAATGAAATTTATAAACGAAAAATAAGACAACACTGTAGAGAATGGTATACATCAGAAATAGAAACAAATGAATGAAAGACAGTAAATGCTATTAATTAATATCTACTTCCCAATAAATCTGCATAATAGTGGAAGACATGTATAGAAATAAACAGTATGCTGTTGATTGGAGCAAACCTAAAATTATCACATAATAATGTAATTTAAAAAAAAAAATCAAATGATTACTTGTCAATAGTTCTAAATAAGTTTAAGCACTGACAATGATGGAACCAGGCTGTGTGCAAAGAATCATAAATGGTAGAGTTTGGCACTTTATCACTGTACCATAATAGATGGAATTAAGATTTTGATGTAAGATTTGGAAAATAGTGGAAAGATAATAAGCAATAAGTAAAATTGAATGCAAAATCAGAAATGAAAGTGGTACAAGTCTTGATAATAACAATAATGATGATGATGATGATGATAATTTTTAAGAAAAATCCTAATATAAAAAGACAATGAAGCATCTAAATGAAAGAAAATGCCAGATATTGGATGTGCTTTAATTAATGTAAGATATATATTTTATGAACGCAATTTGCTTAATAGATTCAACAGGTGAAACAAAAAGAGACCATTGCTTAGGAAGCTTAAAGATAATAGTTAATGAAAATCTAGAGAAAAAATAAAAGAAACAAATAATAACAACTGATAAAGCTAAATTTATAAATACACTAATAAATTTATCTAAAACTTATTAAATGTTTCAATATTAAAACACTAAAAATGCCTTAGATTTGAAGGCGACGAATAAGAAGACAAAAGGTATTTAACTAAATATAAAAAGCAGACATGGAGAAAAAAAAAAGCAGCATTTCAACAGTAAAGATTCCATTTATCAAAACAATATATGTAGACATGTGATATGGAAATAATTTAATTTAGCTCATTTAGAAGAATTAAAAAGCATGATATACTGCAAAATAATACAGAAGACAATTAATTAAGATAAAAAATATATAACTATAAATTAAAACATTTAAAATTGTGACATATCATCTTTAATATTTAACCTTGATGAATAATATGAGAAAAATGTTATTTGGCAAGGTTGTTGCTAAAAAAAACCAAAAGTATTATCATGAAAACTGCAAAAGAATTCTACATAGAACTACAAAAACAATTGTTAAGATGAAAACATCAATTAAAATACAACATATTTATTTAGATGATAAATATTACTATATCTATAATGAGCAGGAAAAATTCGGAGTATGATTAAATTATTACAAATATTTTAAAAATGTAATATAAACACCAATGTGCTGTTGTTTTTAAGATAAATTATTTCATCACTATAAAATAATTTCCATTTAACTTAACTATACATACAGCTATTAAAACAGGCAAAACTCTCTATATATATTGCCAACAGTGCAAGACAGAGTAATCAATGGATGCCAGAAGGCTTGTGTATAAAATCCCCATCTAGTGCCTACTCATCCAATATCCCCAGACTAGTTTCTGAATTGTGGCCTTCATCAGTGATCACAAGCCTTTTGACAGCCATTGATTACTCTGGCTTGCACTGAGTGGCAATATGTTTAGAGAGTTTTGCCTGTTTTAATAACAATTAAGAGCAAGCATACGAAATGGTGATCATGTGATGTTTATACATAAAGCTGTTATTTGATCTATATTTTTATATATTCTAACCATGCCATTTGTAGTCTCACCTCTGGGCAATATAGTATTAAATAAAAATGGGTTAGCTCAGTTAATGATTATGTTTGGTTAAATGCAAATAATTAATAAATAAAATGTTCCACTAGCTCAAATTCAAAAATAAGAATAAGGTTCAGTTTATAAAATAAATAAATAAATATTTATTATTTCATGAGACTTGGAAGTGAAAATACAGGTGACAAGAAAGATTACATTGAGCCAATATCCCACAGGATACTACCTCAACAGCATAAGATCACTATCCCCCCTATTACTATCTCAAATAAATGAACTTATAGCATTCTTACGACTTTAATAAATCCTACTCATTAAGATTAAACTAATAATTAAATCTTAATCTTTTATTTATAATAATTTAGCTCAATAAAATCTCAGGTTCATAAAATTATTCTAAGATAATCAAATCATGGTAGTAAAGCATGATAAGGGATTTTTATGCCATACTCTACTACACTTAATTACTAATAATAACAATTAATAATAATATTCTTCATTGTATGAACTAATTCTGTATATCTTTTCTTCACTATAATTTTATTACTATAATAAAATACCATAATATAATCTTTTATCTTTATATAAGAACGTAATAAATATGTGGTAGTATTTGGTAATCTGAAAAATCAATGTGTGGCAATGGATAGCATATAATTCGATGTACTATTATGATAATTAATTTATGATCATAAGATAATATAAAATGTGATTACTCAAATAAATAAATACCAAGAAAATATTCATATTCTTAAGATAATTCATTATTTATTTCTGTGCAAAAAATATTGTTTTAATTCAATAACTCTAGATGTATCATGCATTTTAATGGGAAAAATAAATAATCCAAACACACACATTTTTGAAAACAAATTTAACAAAGTTTTATTATAACACTAAACAAATTAACACTTTATTTACAATATTTACATTTTTAACATCCTTAAATTTGCACCATTATGCATTTTTTATTTGAACCTAGTTAAGACTTCACTCTGACTTAAAGTAATAACAATAAAACAATACAATCTTATTGATCCCTTTATGATCAATATTATGATAAAATTACATTTATTTATACTTATTTAAAATATATTATCTTCAACTATTATTTAACTAGGCTTCTTTTTTATTAAACATCTATTGAAACATAGTACGGAAAAACAAAATAATAACAATAATCGAGAGCATGGTTATTTTTCACTAGACAATTTCATTTTGCAATGTTAAAAGATATAAAAAAAATATCTACTGATAATTTATTACTAAATTGTGTGGATATCGTTGTTCATGACACAATGACTATTAAATATAATACACCCCATTTAATATTACTCTAATACTATATTGTTGTAATGACTGATATATTCCCTATTATTTAATAATATAAAATTGTACCTATGCCTATTGTTTATATCGTTTTACTTTATAACATTATATCTTAAAAATATGCAGTACTCATTAAAAAATGAAATAAAATATTTAAAAAATTATTTAATATTTCAAAAGCAACTTTGCTTTACATATTTTATTCCTGACATTTATTTTATTTCCAAAATAAAATCTAAACATATTTTATGATTCTTTTTCCTTTTGGATCCATTGGATTTTCAATTCCAATTTATAGCAATTATACTTCTTCTTACAAGTAAATGAACTTATCTCATTCAGACAATAGCATATCTTAAACTCTAAATTATCTATTATTTCTTTTAAAATATACCATACTTTGCGATGTAGTCACTTCAGAAATTTAGATAGCGAATAGATGTGTAGGCAAGGGAAGAAAAACTAAAGTATAACTCATAGAACATATCAGAGAAAAATACCATGGCACAGTGTATCTATAAGAAATAGAGGCATGACCTATTCTGTCTAATGTTCTCCAATACTATCAATGATGTCAAAGCTATTCCTTCAGCTTTATTTGAAAACATCAATACTCAAAAAATAGACACTGTCCATAAATAAATATACACCTACAGGGCTTTGTTAACTGTATTGCATATCTAATCAGATTACTAAATATTATTCATATTCCCTTATTACATCCTATCTTAATATCATCTCCTGGGTTCATGTTCATAAGATTACAACCAAGTCACTATCTTATCATTATTTCCTAAAAGATTTATCAAATCTTACATCGACAAATAACTAACTTGCATATTCAAAATAATAAACAAAATTCATTTATAATTAGAGTGATCGCACTAATCCACAAGAAAAGTCTTCTTACTTTCTTATTCTATATTCTAAACACATATAAACTAGTCATATAAATACTTTGAATATCCAATAATATGAAAGTTTTTAAAAGAATCACGTAAATATTCATTATCATGTTGTGTTATATTACTAGTATAAAATTATAGCATGCATATTCCCAAAATAAATCCTAATCTCATAATTTAAAAGTGTTGTACAAATGTGTTTACATATAATTTAACATTCATACTTTCATACTTTAATTCATAGGCAATCTTCAAAAAAGAAAAACATAATATACATCATAAAATATATCAATATTCATTAACTATTACCAAGTGATATTGACTTGTCATCACTTTTGCAGTCTTCTTTTTCCATCAATTAGATACAACATTGCATACATGAAATATAATCCATACTTTTATTTAAATGTTCTTATTTAAATTATTAAATTATTCTACTATAAGATTCTAATATTATCAATAAATTAATATTCATGTTCCTACTCTTATAAACCAAAATAATTACATTAAAAAAATAAATGAGTCGAAACTATATTTACTTAATCTTCAGCTGAAAAACGAATGTTCTTGTAAGTTCAAAATGTTTTTATTTTCTTTCTCCAGAGTTTTTATTTTATTTTAAATGTTCTCTTCAAGAGCGATTTTAAAACTCCCCCAATTGCTACGACGATGAACAAGACAAACTGTTTCCGGTGGTGGTGAGAGATGTTTAAAAAATGAATAATAAAAAAAAAATATGACATCTTTTGAAATCTTGAAAAATTAAATAAAATAATCATCGATCCATCCTGGAATAGTTTATAGAATAATAGTTTATGTTACTATTGTCCAGAACGATGATTATTAAAATCATAATAAAATCATAATATTAAAATAATTCCATGAAGCTACTATCCTAGAATATTATATGTTGGCCTGGTGATGCATCATGTCCCTTTGGCTTAGTTCAAATTATCCGGATAAAATTTTTTTCAATATAAAATATTTTCCATAATTCCATACTTTTATTTACTCATGTATTCATTTTCTCTGTAGGTTTCTTCTTTAAGAAAATTTATTGCTATTTATTCCTTATTTTCAGTGGTTACATTCTTGTCTTAAAATTCAGTTTTTTAAAGAATTTTATAAACGCATATAACCCTATTGCCTCAGGTTTTATAACATATGCTTTTGTAAATATTTCCATTAGTCTTTACTTAAGATAATTTCTTGAAAAATATTTATAATGTTTTCCTTCAAAAAGGATAAAAACATTTATTTCTATAGCATTGCTTCCATAAATTATTATATAATATACTTGTCATGTTGCTTATTAACCTTGGACAAGCCTATCTTGCTGTTATATAAAAAATAATGCGTACTTTACTTTTAATCGGTAATTAGCTTTTCTATTAAGCTTCTTGTACAATGTTCATAATAATAATAATTTACTTGCTGGAATATTTCTCTTATTTAATATTATTAATATTATATTCACAATTATTAGATTTCTCTTTAAAATTTCCATTAAATATGTTTTAATTATCGGCATTTTCATATTTTTATTGCGAAATAGATTAAGTTTCTGATGAAAACTCCTGGTAAAAAGACTTTAAAAATTATCAATGCATATTAAAATGAAGTTATTAAAATATTTTTATTTTACACTTTCTTTGCAAATACTTTAAAGAAATGTCCTATTAGCTTTGCAAATAAATTGTACGAGAGCACTAAAAAATTGACTAAAATAATAAAATTTTAAAATTACTATTACATCGATCACCAACACATTTTAATCACCTTTTTAATCACCTTTCATACACCCCCCCCATGCAACAGTATTTATATCCTAGAAAATACCTCATCCTATTGGTTGATTCTTACTTTTCATTCGATACCAAATTTGCATAATGTTACAATCTTACACAATTAAATTTCAAAAAATAAAAATATGATGTATTATAACTTTAAAATATTATTTAAAATATTAATCTTGAATCAATTATTACTTTACTAAATCAATTAAATACCTTTAAACAACTTTTAAAAACAATATTTAATAAAGTTATCCCACTCTTAATATTTAATTTATCTAGTTTATTTTAAAACAAAATATTTAAAGTTTTATTAGCTGTCTTTGTTTTATAACATTATTTAAAAACATTTTATAATGACTAACTTAATATTTGCTTTGGTGTTGGGTAATAATTACATCCAATTCTATAATGCAATTTTAAAATATTTTGAACTTTACTAATCTAAATGCTAGCAAGCATGTGTGTATAACCATACATTATACAAGTCACATGACTAATAACCAAGACAGACTATCCAATTTTCTGTCTGGGAATAAATAATAAATTGCAACACTTGTCATATTAAATAAAATAATACAATACAAAATTTGGAAGAATAATTTAGAAAATATAAAATTAAATATAACTTTTATTACCAAAAAACTTACTTTTAAAATATATCACATTAATTATAATTATTAAATATAATTTATAAAAATAAATATAACATTTATTTAACTATAAGTTTTAGACTATTAAAATTGAACTTTTTAAACATACTTTTAAATATTTATAGCTGTGTTATTTATTATGGCCAGCTTTTCCAACCATATGTAATAATATTTTTAGCTTTACTTAACTATTTTAAGGTTATTCATTAAATAATATTTTAATTTGTGAAGCGCAGATAGTTGAAAATTGAAATAAATTGAGATCCTGCTGAATCTCACTGCACTCGTTAATACATATATGACAGCCAATCAGAATGTCATGATAGCTATCTAAACAACAATCAAATCCAAACACACAACAAAGATTTTACGAGAAAAGGACAGCCACCCTTATCTCAACTTTTCTTTATATTTATGTAAGCCAGTCGTAAGTATTTAGATCTGAAAGTTTGAAGCTTTAAATATCCTCACAAATAACTCACTGAGTCTAAAACATAAACATACAATGTGAAATTCTATTATTTTCAACTATCTGCGTTTCACAAATTAAAATATTATTTACATACTTTACTGCTTGTTATGTATTCTAATAACTGCTACATTGTAAATCATAGTATTTCGCATTGTATGTCTATGTTTTAGACTCAGTGAGTTATTTGTGAAGATATTTAAAGCTTTAAACTTTCAGATCTAAATACTTACGACTGGCTTAGATAACTATAAAGAAAAGTTGAGATAAGGGTGGCTGCCCTTTTCTCGTAAAATCTTTGTTGTGTGTTTGGATTTGATTGTTGTTTAGATAGCTATCATGACATTCTGATTGGCTGTTGTATATGTATTAACGAGTGCAGTGAGATTCAGCAGGTTATTCATTATAATTTTATGCATTACATATTTTATTTAGCCTCAAATTGTATCTTCAAGATATTATTAATACAATATAACTAACACACCAAGAGAACATATTCTAAATTTAAATTTTCCTAATAATTTGCTGTGGTGAACCAATTCTGACCTATAGAAAAGAGCACAGTATATAGAAGTGAGATTTGGGCATATTAGTGCAACATAACAGTATCAGAAAAGTTTTATTTAAGGGTGTTCCATAAAACTTTAAAAATACAATTGTAAGATCAACTTGCTAGATGTAGAACTATTGAATTCCCTATTGTAAATTCATACCTTTGGTGGATTAGACATGATATGGATGAGCAACCCAAAACTTTCTAAAAGGTTATTTTATAGTGAGCTGGAGCATGGTTTACATGAGTGAGGCAGACACTTTTTACATTATAAGGATTATTTCAAAGACATTCTGAAGAAGAGTAATGTTGATAATTTTCACCGGGAATCATCGGCAGAAAATAGAATACACTGGAGAACTAGACATGGTCTGAAGAATTTTAGAAATAAATGTTTTCTGCAGGAATTAAAAAAAGTATAGCAATACATTATGTAATATTTAAATACCAGTATAGTATATATGCTTAAACTAGATGTAATTAAAGAGAATTTGAACCTAGACTTTTAAACTCCCTTCCGTCATTCACTCCATTTAATATGACTGATACATAAGGCAAAACTCTCCATACAGTAGTGCCATCCCTGTGCCAACCAGAATAATCAATGGATGCCAGAAGGCTTGTGCATAAAATCTCTATCTAATGCCTACTCATCCAATATCACCAGATTAGTTTCTGGCTTGTGGCCTTCATCAGTGAGGAGCTTTGGATCTGAGAGCCAGAAACTAGTCTGGGGATATTGGATGAGTATGCATTAGATAGAGATTTTATGCACAAGCTGTTTGGCATCCATTGATTACTCTGGTTGGCACAGGGTGGCACTACTGTAGGGAGAGTTTTGCCTTGTTTATAAACAATTGTGAAGGTGGTGATTATGTGATGCTTAATGACTGATACGTATTACCACATACATGTGAAAACAATAAATGATCTTACAATATACTTATTTTGTGCTGAACCAACACTTATCAATTGGTTCGGATCATCATATCTCACACACACATATATATAATCAGTGCTCAGTTTCTTCAGCACTCATCAGTTGATTCAGATCATTTCCCACACACATATATATATAAAATCAGTGCTCAGTTTTATATTAAGATAGCAAGTCTATAAACTTTATCCTTTCCACTCTCTTCAGTTATTCATATCACTGAAAATCTGATGATGGAGTGCTCAATGCCCTATTGATGCCATTATTATTGTTCTACCCATGTTGACATTTAATCATTCTGATCCCTCATATGCAAACAGACTAATGGACTCACATATTATATAGGTGAATGCATTTGTGTTGCACATTGATGTGTATAGTTATTGGAAAACTAATTTATAGTAAATATTACTATTATTATTATCATCACCATTGTTAAGTTATTCACTGTTTGTTTTGAAAATGACTAATGCATATATATCCTTATCTATTTGTTTATATTTGTAATTATTTTGGAATATAATGACTCATGAATGACTCCTCACACAAGTTTGTTCTTGTTTGGAGTTCTTCTATTTTTGTTTTGTTTATATATTGTTTAATAACTTAATTAAACAAAAAATAATAAGTTATTGTTATGCTGCAAATAAGATATAAGATAATGCTAAAATAAAAATATATAACTGTAAAATAGCAAAAAATATCTGTAGAGAATAATATGGCAGCCATATTGACATTTAAAACGAATAAAAACAAAATAACATAAATTTCATAACTACAAGCTGTTTTTAAAGGTTTTAAGTAAGGTTATTTACTAATGCTATTATAAGTCATCCATAGAAAAATTTGGACTCAAATCAAGTCACTAATGCAAGCTGTGTTGAAAATGTAACCTAGTCATTCAAACTCTATAGGTCACATTTTTGATAAATATACAGTTTCAGGGGCATACAACAAATAACACCCTATTTAATACTTACATTTCTTTTTACATTTAGTGTTATTGTAAAAAAAAATTAAAATTATACAAAAATTAATTACCATAGTTATAGTTTTATTTTTTAGTTTTTATTAAGTCATCTTATTATTATATGGTATATAAAATTTTAAGCCATCTTATTAATGTACAAATATAAAAATAAAAACCTATAGTGTCATATCATATCCATTAATGCAGACATCAACTTATTAATCTATAAATAAATAAAAATGAAATGTCTCTATTTTTTATTTATTATTGTTAATTCTAATTAACAATAATAATATATTCGGTAATAGTAAATACTGTAATTAAAGAACACTAATGATAAAAAAATATATAAATATTAAATACAATGTTTCCTAACATCCATTTTTGTAAAGATTTATTGTGTGTCCCTGAAACTGTATATTTATCAAAAATACTGGCTGCAGAGTTTGGTAGATAGGAAAATGCAGAAGTAAATGAAAAATCATATAAAAATTGTGAATATGAGTTTTTATTGGATTCAAAAAGAATTTGTCTCTGTAATCCTTTTACATGAGATTAAAGTGGCAGATTACCATAAGATAGACACAAGGTAGTGTCAATTGCAGATTAGTATGTATTTATCAAAGTGTAACAACCATGATAGCTCAAGATGACAGTAATCAGTAAGGAACTATAGTAAGATGTTTCCATCTCTTCAAAAGTTTTTATCCCAATATTTTTGGTAAATATCTGTGTCAATTAAGATGAAAAACAAATGAAATAAAATTAATAGTAGTTTACATAGGTCTTTTGAATATGATAGAAGTTTTTACAGCTAAAGAAATCTTACAAGAGCTATCAGATGACAAGCAAAAGTAGGATTAAAAAATAAATCTTAAAATAATCAAAGTTATCATCAACAATTTGCAGAAACAAAAGAAAATAATAATAATAATTAGAAAAACAAAAAATAATAATAATAATTAGAAAAACATTACAAATTATAATTGATTAAACAAATGATTAATATAGGTAATGGTATAATAAACATTACGAATTCCAAGTAAATTTGCATCAAATGGATTTTTTTTAACCTCTGCTAAGTTATGGATTTAAGATTGTGATACTCAATATAAAAGCAATATTGAGTCAAAAAAAGAAAATGTGAACAGATTGTTAAGCAAGAAGCAGATAAGAACATCATAGCTGAGAGAACAAACAGTTATTATGGACATCAATGAGAAAATTAAGATGTCACCATTTTGCTAGAAGAGAATATATTAGATGAATAAATGAAGACCCTAGAATTCTAAGATCTAAGAAAAAAACAATATATAAGATGAATGTTTACAGTGAATGAGTTTGAAAATTCAAATGATGAATTGGGAATGCTGAGGTGATATTATAAAATATTTTTATACTACATGGTCTTCCGAATAATTGAAAATGATTTTTATTCAGTGGGGAGGCAGAATTAAAATCTTAAGTATCAATGAATACAATGATTAAAATTTTAATTTTTTTAAATAATAATAATAATAATAATAATAATAATAATAATAATAAATCACTTAACTACAATAATCAAATGAAATTTGACTTTTAGAATATATAATACAAAAATAAAACACTGAAATTATAATGGAATTTTTTTCATGTATAACTAGATAAAACACTTACATATAGGGATAATATTGTACATACAGGGATATAATATTAACATTACCAGTTATATATCATCATCAACCATTATCAATTGACTGCAGAATGGTCTCTCCACGTCCATTCCATCTTCAATCTCTAGCTTCTTTTCTCCACACCATCCCTGCACACTTTCTTATTTCAGCCATCCATCTCACATGTGGTCTCTTTCTGAGTCTTTTACAATCTCTTGGAATCCAGTTTTAGATTTCAATTGTTTATCTGCTATCATTTCTTTTAGCAATATTTTCAGCCCATTTCCACTTCAGTCTTTTAATTCTTTCAAAGATGTCAGTAACACCTGATTGTTCTCTTACCCATGTATTTCATTTTCAATCTCTTCTTGTTACTCCTAACATGCATGTCTCCATATTTCTTTAAGTAATCTGAGTCTCTGTATTGCGCTTTTATTAAATGTCCAAGTCTCAGATCTACAAATAAGAACTTGTAAAACACATTTATTGAATACCTTCCTTTTCAAACACATAGGCATATTATCTTTTAATATTAAGTTATTTTTACCAAATGCACTCCAACCAAATTTAATTCTTTGATTAATTTCATCCATTATGTTTCCATCTATAAAAATAATCTGACCAAAAATCTAAATGACTTAAATAATCTTCATTTACTTTTACTTCTTTAGCTTCCCATTTTAATCCACAAAATACTTCTTGCATCAATAGTGTATATGGACCAATTTATTTCTTATGTCAAATAGTTAAGATTTTACTTCATTAACGCTTAAATAAATTAATCTATGTATGTGCTCTGCGCACAGATAATGAAGCTATTAATTGTCTGTGAAATTATTAAAATTTACCGCCAAGCGCTTTCGGGACAGTTTGTAGTCCCATATTCATGGCAACTTGTATTCTATTACTAACTATAATATTGATGCAAATTTTATGCAAATTTATTTGCAGATGTTACGTGGACCATTTTCGAGATAGGGAAAAGCAGGCCTCTCTTCTGTTGATTGCTGATGGGTCATTTACGATGTCAAAATAAAACTCATCACAGAAGTTAAACTTAACAAATATGAATTTATTAATTCAACACTCAAAAATATATAAATATTCATGTTTACAAAGAATTTATTAGTATAGCTGTTCTCACTTTAAACAGTTACAGATATAGTCACAAAACGTCTTATGTTAGATAGCATACATTATATATTAGATGAAATATACTATACCTTCATTTAATGAATTTCTTGGTCACTGCATGTGCCATATGTACAATTTCATATGACTGCTCTATTTCTTTCTTTTTCTGCTGTTTCTTTCTCTTTTTTGATTCATCTAATTTCATCAGTTTTAATTCTACATTGCATAGATCACCTAAGTAGCATATCTTCACCTAATTAATATTTAGTATTCATTTGTATACTTTGTATATGTTAATTTTCTAGAATGATAACGATGGGGAATTATTTAACTTTCTGTCTGATTGCAAGCAAATGTAGTCAACTTTATTTACATCACTTTATATATAATATAGTGGATTTGAACTCAGAACTTCAAACTCACCTCAGCCATTTACTCCATCTCATATAACCAGTGCACATTACCAGACACATGAAAAAAATAAATGATTTCCAATATACATATTTCATGCTGAACCATCACTCATCAGTTGGTCCAGATCATCATCTCTTACACACATATATGATCAGTACTCAGTTTGCATTAAGATAGCAAATCTTCAAACTTTAATGGACACTTTAATCTACTCCATCCTCCAACTCTTCAACTACCCATACCATTGAAATTCTGCTGATGGTATGACCAAATATATACTTTATATATACATATATGCTTTCATAGATATTATTGCTTTAGTCAAAAAAATCAAATACCTTCAGCATTTATGTTAATTTAAGAGATGGATGCATCTAACAATAATATTCAGTCTGATATATAGAGTGTGTCTCAGTGATAACATAACTGCTGATTGGTTCCCTCTGCAAGGTGTCTCAAACACATCTCTGAATCAATGCATCTGTTATATAGTGATGTAGTTTGATCTACTTCTCACAAAAAATTTAAAGCACTAGCATGTTTCGTTGATGAATTAGGACATAAAAAATGTGACAATAAATATGTATCTTAACCAATATACCAACATTAAATTTCGTTTTGGTTTGGGTAAAACTGCTACTGAAACATTTGCGATGATTGAAACTGTGCATGGTGGCAAATCCATGAAAGTTTTCTAATAGTTTGCAAGATTTCAAAATGCCAGAGTGCTGAGGACAATCAATGATGTTCAACACTCTGTCATATATAATGTTTTCCAGACATGATACCATCTTATAAATTTTTGGGTGAAAAGTTAAACTGTCACTACATAGTATGTAAATTTATTCAAAGATGGTACTGTAAGCTACTTGTGCAGATCAGTTCCTTTTTCCCTGTTACATCTCTCCCAAAAAATTATATCTATCTATTTTTAATTGATCAGAGCCAAATGACTTCATAATTGAAAGTTTTTTTCTAAATTATTAGACAGTAAAATTCACATTATAATTTCAACAAGTCATGAAGATCTTTTATTATAAAGATAATAAATTACTTACATTATAAGTATAATTACAATATAAACGATTGTATAAGAAAGTGAATATGTTGAGAATTTACATTTACTATTAAACCAGTGTCACCCTTTGGAGCTTAGCAGTGACAGGGTAGCTCAAAATCTATAGATTATGACTTCTAATCTGTTCCTTACAGCTGTTGAATTTCTTAGGAATTCTTGGAGTAATAAATCATTTAATTATTATTATTAATTAATGATGAATTAAAAAAGATTTTAGTGTATGTGAATAAACAAAGCAATTCACACATTTTTTTAAAAAAAAATTAAGGAATGTGAAAGAATTAGAAATTAAATTATTAACCCATTTGTGGAGCAAATAATTTTAAATATATTACTAAATATTATTCATTAAGTGGATAATTTCCAGTCTAATGAATGACTAATAAAAATTATTAATGTACTTTCATCAAGTGATTTGCATAAAAGTTGTGAAGACAGTAAGTTTGACACTTATTAATTAAACTGTAGTAATTGGCTATCTATATATACTGAACAATGATGAAAATATGTGTAAGAGAATGTGATGTGGGACAACTGATAAGTGCTAGGTCAGCACAAGATGTGTACCTTGGGGATCATACATCTTTTTCACATGTCTTTGGTCAGATGTTTATGATTACACCTCTCCATATTGTAACGTTTTGTTATAGGCCTTCAATTACACACTAGAATGCATGAGTTAATCAAGCTATGAAAAAGAAAAAATATTTCATTCATATATCTAAAAAAAACACAGCTATAATTCCTGATTAACACAACCATATAATATTTATGACTTAAAGTACTGGTGAGGTCAGTTTTCATTTATTTAAATCAGGGCACCAGAATCCATACAAGAAGTCGCTAATATCTGATGTGTCACACATCGTAAATTTAAATTTAGAAGGTAACTAAAAATATAATCAGGATTGCTGATTCTTATCATTTTAAAGCTTTTATAAAAAATTTTCACAGGACTTGACTTTTAACAAATCTATTGGCAAAAGTAATTTATACATAACAGATTATAAATAAACTAACAATAATCATGCACAATGAAAAGTTGATAAAAGTAAAATATTTTAATCAAACAAATTAAAATATTTAAAAGATAAATTACTAATAAATTGTAAAGAATACACACACACTCATACAGATACTAAACAACTAATTAAAACAGTTTTTAATAATTAAAGTTCACTTTTTAAGTTTCTTCTAGAAAGTTCTTTGAATGATAAATCTGCAAATGTCTCTATTAGTAGTATATTATAAGCTTATAATAAGGATTGTTTGCAAACACTTAATTTAGTCACAATCAAGATATGAATAATCTTACCAGTAAGTTTTGTAGTGTGTATTTTGAAGAACCCATTGAAGATAACTAATTTCACTCTGTCAACATTTTTGTATGTTCTTGGTCCATTCTAATGCTAGACTCGAAGATTTTTCTGAGTGATCTATAGGATAAAAGGCAGTTCCATGCCACATGACAATTCACCTCAGGATATCAGTAGTGGTGGTGCCTGCATATAGTCTGAGATAGGACATTTTTTCTATCCTGGACCTAATAGAAACTGCTAGTTAGGAGAAAACACAAGACCTTGATACCCATTATTTTCTTCCTTTTATACTTGTGATCAGGTTTTAGACTCCTGCGTATATATTATCTTTGGTTTTTTTATCACAATAGAAAATAATAATTTTGTACATTATTTCTTAGTTTCAGCTATTAAAGTTTATTTTTTTACGACTTACTTCCACCATCTTTAATTAGCGTTAGAAAGATTTTTCTGATCATAATCTTTTACATTTGGAATTTCTTTTTTTTTTTGTTTATCTGGATTAGTGATCTGCATGTTTTTTGTTCTTTCCAGTTTCAACTTGAATTAAATCACATAGATAAATATGAAACAAAAATTATTTTCATTGTACATTTAAAAAAAAAAATTACACTAATTTAAAAAAAATTTCAATTGTGTCTTTTAAAGATTTTTAAAATGTATTATTTTTTTTAAGCTTTTTTTTTTTAAAATTACCAAATGTCAAATATATTTGGACCATCTATATGTAGATGGTTCAATATATAAAAACCAGTCCTACCTTGCATGAGAATGGTGTAATAAAAATTACACTACAAAAATATTACTCATTAAATGGATAAACCATAATCCAATGAATGACTAATAAAAATTATTAATACATTACAAAGATTATTGACAAGAAAAATTTCTAAAGAATCATTTAAATGAATTTACAGATAATGCTAACATTTTGTTCTATCAATGCCAATGTGTTTTGTCAGATATAACAAAAGGTGACGCTGTTTGCAAGTTCATTTCAAGATGCCATAGGAAGTTTGCTTTGCCAATTATCTTAGTAATGCATTCAGATTTGCTTGTTCTGTAAGTAGATTTGACTATTGAGCATTATATATTTCATAGTCCATAAAAGTATTTACATACTTATTAATCTCTATATGTATTCTCTAGTTTTTGTAATATTTATTGTTGTTTAGCAAGGAAATATATTTATATTGTAATTATAATAGTTATTTGGTTTTTTTTATTTACCAACTTGCAAACAATGGTAAAAGATTCCACATTATTGTATGAAACAATCACATGAAACTTATACATAATACTTTTATATCCATAAAGCATTAGCACCTGGCAATGAAGTCAATCATCTATCTTAATGTCAAAGAAGAAAAGCCATGGGGAATTATATAAACCAATCTAGAAAAACAAATGGGACCACACATTATTTTTGTACATTCTGTTATATTGATTTTTAACCTCTTATGCAGTAAATCTTTTTTTTCCTTTTAAATGTTATATCCACTTAATCTCAATTGTACGTCATCCTTATACTACAAGACTGCACTTCTATGTTGGTTAAAAAGGACTTTAGTAATAATAATACATGAATTAATATATAATAAATTATAACTTAAGTATATTTAATTAAATAAGAATAACATAATAAAATATACATTAATTCAGATAAAAGCAACTCTCCATTGCAGCACCACCTAGTGGTAATCTTGACAGTAGATACCAAATGCATGTAAACTTCCTATCCTAATTATTTAAATTCCCATTATCAGATCATTTTGTTTGCCTTTATTAATGAAGATTGTGATTTAAGATAGAAATGATATAAGAGCTAGAAGGTGATGAGAGGAAGAAAATTTTAATTATTAAGGATAAGGATTTTGGGTGCCTGTGGTAATCACTGATTATTCAAAATGACACTAGATGGCACTAAAGTCAATAAATAAAGCAAAGAAAAGAAAGAGTTTGATAAAGAAATTAACAGTGTTTTCATATAATAAATATGATGTAGTTAGAATTATATGGAAAGGAGTTGCAGTAGCAGCGTTAACATATGGTAATGATGCATTATAGGTTAATAAAGAGGTATTAAATTATTTAGAAAAAGTTCAAAGGGAAGTAGGAAGACATGCATTGGATGCAGATGTATGGACAGCAAGGGAGGCAATTCAAAAAGAAATGGGATGGTCAAGTTTTTATTTGAGAGATGCAAAAAGTAAAATGAAAATGTTTGGTAGATTGCAGTTTATGGATAATAAAGGAATAGCCAAAATAGTATTTAATTGGGTTATGAGTAAAGGGCAGGTAACAAGATGGGTGAGAAAGGTAATGCAGTATGCAAAAGATTTGGATAAAGAATTTATATCAGTATATTTGTATAAAAGATGGGATGATTATGTTAAGAGGTTTGTTGAGTGTTGTAGTAGTAAGGAATGAGATAAAAGAATAGATTTATTAATAAAGAATAGGGAGTTAGAGAGATGAAGAAATAGTATGGAGAGTAAAAAGAGTTTAAATATATATAGAAATAAACAAAATTAGGTGTGAGTTAATATATGATAATATTAAGGAAAGTAGTTTGTTGTTTAAGGCCCAAACAGGATCTTTAGATACAAGAGAATATACATGTAAATGGAAAAATATGGGTGACTTATTTTGTAAATTATGTAAGGAAGGAATAGAAAATATTAGGCATTTGTTAATTGAATGTAAATGTTTGAAAATAGAAAGGGTACATATAATGAAGTTATGGAAGAATAAATATGAAAAAAGTGATTGTTTTTTATGCTGGGTTTGGTAAAAGATAAGGGAGAATTAGATATTAAGGCTATAGAGTTGACAAAGATTATGTTGTGGAATTGGGATGGAGCAAAATATGGGAAAACTTAGAATGGGGAATGGAAAATTAAGTGGTAACAGGTTTATTTGGGCATAATTGCTTAGATATTCTCGACTTCGTTTAAGGAGAAGCTACAATACATCACATCACATCACATCATGTCTTATAATATTGTGTAAATTGAGAGTTTGGTGATTTGTTGAAAATGCTGTTAAGCATCATTGATTTGGGTCATAACAGTTAATGTTACACCCTTTTAGTGACTTTAAGATAACTTTCATAATGTAAACAAAGTATGCTACTTGCAAGGACATCATTCTAAATGTAAAAATATATTTTAAAATAAGTGTGTTGCTTCCACATACTTCATATGCCCAATATTACAGATGTACCATTACAATATTATACGAATTAACAAGTAATATGCTGTTAAACATGCCGAATGGTGTTGCAAATAAAAGCAGTGGTATCTTTAATAAGATTTAGTAATCAGTGATTACTAGTTGCCAAAGCTGTGTTTAGATTTTGTCTTTATCAATAAAGGCTTGGCATCCAACACAGCTTATGCAATTGGCAGCCATTTTTAATTCCTTGTCTAATATTGTGCCAAAAGCCTGAAATTTAAAAAAATTCTAGAGGGTTTAAACTGAAGTCAATCCACTTGTATAAGTATATAAATCTGGTTCCTGATCAGTAATTATATAGTATAGCAATGCCAGTTTATTTCTAATTGAAGGCACTTTCTTCTCTGGTGAGAATTGGGTGCACTAATATCAAACAAATCTTTCTGCTTACACATTATCACAAGATATTATGTTGGAACACACATTACTTGCTGGAGGCAAAAAGGTTCCTGCATTTAGAAATAAACAGATTATATAGTATAAAGGATAATTATTGTTCTGGAGTCATTATTATTATTATTATTATTATTATTATTATTATTATTATTATTATTATGATGATGATGATGATGATGATGATGATGATGATGATAAGAGAATGCATTCAAAATCTTTATCTAGGATTGTCTCCATCCCCAGTCTGGTTTCAATCTATGGATCTCTTCAGTGATGAGCTAGAACACCTGATTCAAAATACCAATTCAAACTCAGCATGTATCTAATACTTAACTATTAAGTAGAAGATCTGAAAATTTTCAGACATCTATATCTCTTCAAATCCAGCTTTCTAACTAAAATAGCCGAATGGGACTGAATTAAATTCAAATGCCCTATATATTAATAGCCTTAGCAATTTAATCTAGCGAAAGTCCCCATAGCGAAATTATAATATTAATAAAATCAAGTTATACATCATATGACTTATATAACTTGTATTTACAAATATGTAAAATAAAGATGGTGCTAATAGCTCTAAACAAGCTTCTTCTTCTTCATCATCTTATCATCATCATCATCATCATCATCATTATTATTATTATTATGATAAATGCCATAAGAGAATGAAATTTTATGTAGGTTTGTCCCTATCCCCAAACAGAATTCAAGCTATGGTTCCCATCAATGAGGGGCTGGAATATCAGATTCAAGATCTGAAATTTTCAGACATCTGTATGTCTTCAAATCCAACTCTCCAACTGAAATAACTATACGGGGTTGAACTAAATTCACATACCCTATATATTAATAGTCTTAGCAATTTAATCTAGTAAAAGCCCCCACAGCCAAATTATAATATTAATAAAATCACATGACATGTATAGCTTGCGTTTAGAAATATATAAAATGAAGAGTGTGCTAATAGTCCTAAACAAGTTTATTTTATTATTATTTTTATTTTTATGATAAATGCTACAAGAGAATGCATTCGAATGTGTTTTGTTGTGGCATTTATCATAAAAAATAAAATAAGCATGTTTAGAGCTATTAGCATGCTCTTTATTTTACATATTTATAATTCAAGCTATATAGGTCATGTGATATATGACTTGATTTTATTAATAACTATACAAGCATATTGAGTATGCTTCAAAAACTAGGAGTTTTATGTTTTTCAGATTTTCAGTTTGAGTAGACCATGATTTTCATATGCATTAGTGCATAAATCATAACTTGTTTATTTAATACATAAAAACAGAACTGATGTTAAAATGATTCAAATGTACTACCATCTGAAAGTCATCGATTACTCAAGTTTACCATAGAGGGCACTGGAATAGAGAACTGCTCTTGCTTATATCTTAGGGTATAAGTTAAAAAATCGGGTAAAATTATGATAATAGAAATGATATTATAATCTCACCATCATATTTCCCAGAATGCTACAGAACATTTTATGTCAATAGAGCACCCTTATTATACCTATATACAATAAATTTGGAAGAATAATTATCCTCTATACAACTAATTTAATCAATTTCGTTAATCACTATGCTTTAAAAACAATAATATAATTTAAAAACATTTGAGATGCAATCACACCAATATCTACATTTGATCATCTATTTGAAAAACTGCTAAGATATTTAAGTTTATCTATACTCCAAATGATCCAAACCAAAAATTGCTGAAGTCTTTTTTTATATCATTAGCAGATAAAATAGTCAGATAGTCAATATTCATTACTAAAGATCAATTGCATTAAAGGTTCATACTAAGTTTGAGGACTGGGAGTGACAGATATGCTGCAATCCATGGACTTTAAATTTTGAAATCTGCCAGTCTACCACTGCCTTAAATAAAAAAAATATTAAAAAAAACAGTTTATAGATTGATTTTTGAAATAACAGAATTACATGTGCATAGCACAATTATTAGCATGCTGTCAATATAAAAACGAGATGGTGCTTTTATTTTTATTTTTAATTGTTCCAAATCATTAAAAAAATCTGTATTCAAATGTATATTGCATTTTTATGTCTGATAGGTAAACTTACCTACAAACTATTCTAAAGCCACCATTATAAGAACGAAAATGAAGCTAGAGTTAATGTTCATCCCTGTTTAATGTCAAGAAGAAAAACGAAGCTATAGTTAGTCATTCATCCCTGTTCAATCTCAAGAAGGAAAATGAAGCTAGAGTTGGTGTTCATCCCTGTTTAATGTTATTTTTTTTCAATTGCTTCAGATTTTACATCAATACAATTTTTGTCTTTTTTCATACAATCATTTAGAGACTGTATATAACACAAATAAATTTGAATGGAAAATCAGCTGTTCATAACATATTGTCTCAAAATTTCTTAACTAACTAAACTAAATTCCTTAATGATGTTGATAAAAATCTTATCTAGTGCACATTTTGATTCAGTAAAAATTTATCGAATCTGTACCAAGATAGAACTTCATTTATTTATGTTTTGGTTATTTTAACATCAATATACTGAAAAATCTAAAAATCATTAACTTAAATGGCTTATTAAGACTAATGATGAGGATCAAACTACATATCTGCTTCTCTGAATGACATGAAAAATGTTTCTGCTATGTATACTCATTATATTTTTTAATCATGAATTTTGCAAACCATCTATTTGATGATCGGCTTAAGGGTTTTTTATATTGTTATCGTTTTTTTTCTTATTAATATTTTTAAAAATAACAGCCTTTATCTTGTACATTAATGATAATAAAAATTAAATACTGCCTAATGATAGATTAGTAATTACAAATAAAATAGAAATTCATATAGTATTAGAATACTAGTTAAAAAATTTCTGACTATATTGAGTTAGAATATAATAATGAATTCATTAGGAATATTATAATCAAAAAAATATATATAAATCTGTTAATAATAAAAATCAAAGTGTTAATGAGAATAAAGAGTTTATTTCTTTTTCATATTAACCACCAATTACAAAACTGATTTATAAGAATATTTTTTATTGGGTGGTATGAAAATAGCTTGGAAGAAAGGCCTGAATTTAAATTCATTACAAAATGGTTCAAACCAGTTAAATGCAAATTTATTTTTGGAGTAGTTTATAAAATTCCTTGCAGTTGTCATAAAATTTATATAAGTCAGAGTAAATTAAGTCTTAATGAAAGAGTTAAAGTAAAAAGAACCACATTTTATTAAAATGGTTTTATATTTTAATTTTCAAAAGTCTTATGTTTATTTGATATATTTCGAATTGACAATTAATTTATTCTTTAAAATTTTAATATTTTAAATACAAGTATAGTATATCTTGCATACCTGGAGTCTAGCTGTGATATAAGGGATTTGAATACAAACTTTCGAGCTTTCTTCATCCATCCACTATATCTCATACAACCAATATACATGACCACATACATGTGAAAAATATAAATAATCTCTAATATACATATTTCATGCTAAATCAGCACTCATCAGTTGATCCAGGTCATCATCTCTTACACACATATATAATCAGTGCTCAGTTTATATTAAGATAAATTTTCACACTTTAACGGACATGCTTCATTCTACTTCACCCTCCAACTCTTCAGCCATCCACACTGTTGAAAATTTGATGATGGAATGCCCAATCTCTATGCTGTCCATCCCTCTTCTGTGTATATAAATAAACAATACATGGGGGGGGGTGTCAGAGTGATTTAAGGTCAAAATGAGGATGAAAATAATATTGGCATTAACAAGGGTTATCATCAGATTTTCAATGGTACAGATGGCTGAAGAGAAGATGGAGTAAAGCGCTACGCCTGATATTTAGGTACGATTTTTCTAACTTCACCAATGAGCGTTTAAAGCACAGTAATAATTGCTATCTTAATATAAACAGAGCACTGATTATACATATATGTAAGAGGTGATGATCTGGAATAACTGATGAATGATGGTTCAGCATGAAATACGTATATTGGACATCATTTATCTTTTTCGCCTGTGTATAATTATGTGTATTGGTTGGATGAGATGCAGCAGATGGCTGAAGGGAGTTTGATAATCTGTATTCACATTCTTTAAAGTTTTGTAAAATCTACTTTATGAACTATCTCCAAGTTCAGTTCTTAAAATGCTGTATAACTGGGTCAGTTTATGATACACTCATTTCATATAAACGTGCATATTTATGTATATATTTTACATGTGAATCATTCCCAAAAAAAATACCATTCCAGAAATCACCTGGTTCTAGAAGCACCTGTATTCTTTTAAATATTCTTTGGAGATTTTTTTAAAATTTCAAAGTGTATGATGCAATTTTGTATATTGAAATACTAAAATGAATTGTATTGGAAAGTTGAAAAGAAATTTTAACGTGACAGTGATAGTGATAAATATTCTATTCTATTGATTTATTACATCATCATCATCATATGATATAGATTTCAGTTATATACTAAAAAATACTATATTCACAATCACTGGATGAACGCCAAAACATTTTAAGAGTCTAATTCATAAAACTAAGATGGTAGACAGTTGTAGGCAAAAAAATTGCTTTTCAGCGTCTGTCAAAACTAAAGAAACAAATATAGAATAAAGTAAAAATATTTTACATTCTTTTAAATAATACTAAATAAAAGAAACCAAGAAGTCTAGCAAAAAGTTCATTTTATTTATAAATGCGTTAATTTTAAAGTCAATTGCAAAATAATGAAGCCTGAAATTAAAAATTATCAAATCTTTTTTTCTAATATTAGATTAAAAACAAAACTAAAAGATCATTTTTCAAAGGAGACAAATTAATACAAGTAAACAAACCAGCAATACTAAGTTTAGTGTTATTATCAATTTCATCTAAGAAAAAAGATTTCTCAAAAGTTAAAAGTCAATAATATTTGTGATAATATGTTGGACTTATATTAATAATTTTTATTAGTCATTCTTTAGACTAGAGATTATCTTCACAATATTTCATTAAGTAGATAATCTCTAGTCTAATAAATGACTAATAAAAATTATTAATATATTTCCGTCAACAGTCTTGTGTCAACGTTGTGAGGGCAGTAAATATGACATTCATCAATAATACGGTTGTAATTGACTATATGTATATCGAACAATGATTAAGACATGTAAGAGATTATTATCTGGGCCAATTGATAAGTGCTGATTCAGCACTAAATGTGCATCTTGGAATGGCACATTTTTTCACGTCTCTTTGGTCATATATTTATGATTCCACTCCTCCACAAGATGTTAAAAGAAGACAGAAACCAATTCCTACCTAACATGAGAATGGTGTGATGTAAATTACCCTACAAAAACATTATTCATTAAGTGGATAACTTCTTGTCTAATATATGGCTAATAAAAATTATTAATATACTTCTATTAAGTGGTTTGTAAGGGTGGCAAGATTGACACTTACCAATTAAACTATAATAATTGACTATCTATATATGCTGAGCAATGATAAAAATATGTGTAAGGGATTGTGATCTAGGCCAACTGATGATTTCTGGTTCAGCATGAAATATGCATCTTGGGGATTATACATCTTTTTCACGTCTTTGGTCATATGTTTATAAATATACCCCTCCATAAGATTTCAAAAATGCATAGAAACAAGTTCCTGCCTTCTGTGAGAATAGTATAGTGAAAATTACACTACAGAAATATTATTCAATATGTTGGAACTGCATCCATCGTATATCATTAAAATTTGAAAGTCTAGAAAATTTTAAACTTTATTTAAACTTTTCAAAATACAAGCAATTGTTAATAATGATGCACAATGCCACCATAAGTTAATAGATTACACATTGTTTTGAGTGACTATTATTCTTTGATCTTCTTCAGGTGTTTTCTGGCCTCACCAGTGACAGTGATGGAAATAGTCCAATGTTTGTGATGATGTTTATTTAAATATTCCAAAGACATTTAACTGTTTGTAATAGCACATCAAACATGTTAGTATATGCACAACATTTTGAAAGGTATTATTCTCCCCACATCTTCAGGTGTTGCTGGACTGACCAGTGACAATATTAGCATGGGAATAGAACCTGGACCCTTAGATTCTTGAGTATAGGATTTTAAGGTAACTCTCCGACCAACTCCCTGCCAAAATATTGCCACATCTAAAATACCCTCATTACAAAACTTCAAAAATCAATAATATTTGCCCAATTGAAAATATTGCTGCAAATAGCTAGCTGTTCATCTTTGTCCAATTTATATAAAATATTTATATTTATAAACTGATATTTAATTAAGTTTATGCATAAAGATTGTTTAAAAAATAAAACTCTTTTAATCCTCTTTTGCACAATTTTAATTATGAAATGATTATACCATATTTCAATCAGAGTAATATATCACTTCACTCTTTATATTCAGCAATGCCAGATATGCTAGCTTCTAATGCCCAAAATTTAAAAGATAGGTTGATTTACTGTATTCCTTAATGTTTACTGAAGAATAATTTCATAGTCTATAACAGAGTTCGTTTATAAACTATTTAAATTTCATATATGTTAAACTATATCTATTTAATACTTATTTTTGCAAAGTGATATTTAAAATAGGAGCAAATATCCATTGATTATTAAGACTTGCACTAGGTGGCACTGCGGTATAAAGATTTTGCTATTGTTTTAACAGCTTGTGTAAGTATAGGTAATCATGTAAAATTGACATTTAATTATGATTAAATATGAAGGTTATTAAAATGAGATTCTATTTTTTTTAGCAAATGAAAACTTAAAACAACCCAAACTTAAAAGATAGGTGGAAACATTTTATTTTTGATCAGGTTTCTCTGGGCATAGTTGCTGAGAGATTCCTGACTCCATTTAAGGAGAAGTCACAGTGCATCACATCACATCACATGATAATGAATAAGTATTATTTATCCATAGTTTATGGAGAAATTAATTAAATTCAGTATGAACTTTTTATATATATATTATGCTATGCCTGCTGTATATTTAATTATGGTTTTATAGAGAAGTTATTAAAAACGAGGCTTTGTCTCTAAGTAGCAAATGAAAAGTTACAATAATCCAAAGCTTAAAGAGGAAAAGAATTCAGTTTATTTTTTATTGTTTGATAATGACTGAGTATTATTTATCCACAATTTACAGGGCAGGATGTTAGTTTATTTCCAGTTCAAACTTTATATGAATTAAGATATGCTTATTTAATATTTCAAATGTAAACAATCCACCTGCATCATTTACTGTGTTTTCAAACTACTTGTTTGAGCCAGAATATAAAATGTTAACATTTTTTATATCATTAGAATGTAAAGAAGTTTGACCATGTGATGAAAATAATTGAATAATTAGAATATCAAAAAATTACACGATGTTGACACATAAAATGTGACAGGATATTTAATTCAGTTTGGCACTTTATTCCAAATGTATGCTATCCTATTCCTGTGTTAATTCAGATATAATTAGAATAGAAATACCATCACCATAGCATCCCAAGAACTAGCAGCAAGACAACAAATTATCCACCACCCTATGAAAACAGATTGCTATTATATGTTTATGATGTATAATTTTGCATCATAGCATATCATAAAATACTATAAATCTGAATTGAGTATTATTTTGAACTTTACTAACAAGATAATCAAAATCTATCATCTGGATCCTGTCTAGAGCCACATATGTTTACAATATCATTGCAACAACATGTTCTTTTTCCTCACCACATTTTTGGCAACTAATATATACTTTAATAATCGATAAATGCCAGATGGTAATGTTTAATAAATTTTTGTATAGTGCTAACCTACCCAATATCCCCAGACTAGTTTCTAACATATGACTTTCATCAATGAGAACCACTTGTATCTATGAACAGTCTATTTGGGTTTTTCAAATATGATAAACCTTTCTTAAACAGTCATTTTTTATTTTTTTGTTTTATTATCAATTCCAAGATTAAATTAAAAAATATGTTAATGTTTTCATTTTAAAACTAAAAGCTTCTCACTGATAAATGCCATAAGCTAGAAACTGGTTTGGGGATATTGGATAGGAAAGCACCAGATAAGGATTTCATAAGCACTTCCATCTGGAATTTACTGATTAGTAAAGCTAATACTAAAAATTTAGAGAAAAAAAGAATTTGCTGCTGAAAAGCATGATATAAGCAGGGGTCACGTAGTTTCTTACTAGTTTTATTATCATTTTCATGTCACTTTTCCTTCTGTATTTAAGTATAAATGTAAATAAATACTTGCTTGCAATAGTGAAATATCATGGGAAAATATAATTGATATAATAAAACTGCATTAGTTGTATTTGCATGATTGAATATATAAATAAACAGTAATTTAAAGTGAGTGATCTATCCTCATGCTTTCACTTCCAGTACTTAAGATTTGCCCATATATAAGCATTTGGGTTGGATAGAATAAGTGGATTCATTTTATTCTTTCCTAAATACTATATCTTGTGTTGGGAATCAAAGTATTCATTTATTATTAACACTCGTAAAAAAGCGCATGCACAATAGCTTGACAGGCTGATCTTTAATGTATTATGATTGAATATACTAAAATTAATCTGAAATTTTTTTTTACGATCAAATGCATAATGTATAAACTTGAGATATGTGAGGAAACATTAGTTTCTCATTTGTAATAGAATTGGAAAAAATATTTGCTTTCAGAACCCCTATTTATAGATTGCTTAGAAATTATTCTTGTCTTTTTTTATTATTTTAGATACAATATTAAACATTTATGAAGTCTGTGAAGTATCTTCTCTATATAGCTTCTGGATGTGTTGTTATTTCCACTCAAACTTTATATAACACATTAAGCTATACATATTTAATATCTAGATATATAAACACTAAATTGGCATAGCTCAATGTATGTGTAATTATTGGAGCATACTATTCTCATCTCAAGCTATGAATAAGTTGACAATCTTGACAAAGGAACGAATTAGAATGTATCGATCTATTCATTAACTTTTTAATGCTTATAAGTGTATCCTTTCCAGCACTGATGGGTGTTTAGAGTGAATTCAATATATCATGCAGATAAAAACATGAAAATAATAATTATTAAATTAATAATCAACTTACATGCTTAAACAATTTGTTAAAACAGTAGCCACTCTGGTAGTGCCATCTAATGCTAGTCTATTAACCAATGGATGCTAGGTTTACACATTGAAATTCCTATGAAGCAACTATTTATCCAATATCCCCAGATTCATTTTTAGCCTATGGATTTCATCAATGAGGAGCCTTGGATCTGAGAGTAGATTCTCCAGCAATCATCTTTTGCCTTTTCATTAACTAAAAAACTATGAGGCTGAAATAAAAACATATGAATATCATTTTAAAATGTGACATTAATAATCATCAAACGGATACTCAAAATAATGGAGACTGAGTCTCTCTTCAGATATATTTAATCTCCATTGTTGTATAATTAATTATTACTTTAATAATTATTAATATTATGTTTTCATCTGGTGACATATATGATTGATTCTGTATTTTTATGAATGTAAGCAAAGAAAATATTATGAACATCAAAAGCTTAAAGAAAAGATGGATCCATTTAACTCTTGATACTTTATCAAGAGAGTGCTATTTATTCATAACCTGAGAAAATAGTGATTTACTATATTATATATATTAGAAATATTTTTTGCACATATTAAAGATCTATAAAAATAATGAAGAAAAAAATATAATATTTTTAACACAAATTCCATAGGTCAAATGGTTTTTGAAAAGTTCAAACCATATTTTGGCAGATCATTACCATTTTGCATCTATAAATAAATTGCATTCAGCAAATCAGTTTTAAACCATTAAACATCACATGATCACCATTTCTTATGATTGTTCATAACCGTTATTAAAAGAAGCAAAACTCTCCATACACTAGTAGCATTCATTGATTACTTTGACTTGCAATGAGTGAGATCCTAAGATCTAGGTGCAGTGCTCTCAGATCCGAGGCTCCTCACTGATGAAAGCCACAAGCTAGAAACTAATCTGGTGATATTGGATGAGTAGGCACTAGATAGGGATTTTATGCACAAATGTTTCTGCATCCATGGCTTGTACTGAATGGCACTACTGTATCGAGAGTTTTGCTTGTTCAAATCAGTCTTAAAGATTATACTGAAGGTATAAATTAATATACAAATACATAAGAAACATACACATATATAATAAAATAATGAATTATAACAGTAATAATATTATAAAAACTATAATAAACTTCAGAAGTACTTTCAATTAATTTTTTAATCTTCTTCAACTGAAAATCATTTAAATTCCAATATAATGAAAGTATGAATTATCAAGTCATATCCCAAGATTTCCAAATTCTAACATCATGTTAAAATTCGGAAATCTTGGGATATGATTTGATGATGTTTAGTTCCATTGTATTGAAATTTTAAATGATTTTCAGTTGAAGGTTAAATTAGCTGAAAGTACTTCTGGGAATTATTAAAGTTTTTATAAATATACAAGATGTTTCAGCCTATGTAATGACCTTTTTTTTTAATTGGTTGCTTTGACAATTTTGTTTTGTTTTGCAGAAGTACTTGCTTTGAATAAAATGTTCATAATCAAATTAAACCCCTACATTGAAGTTTAAATTTTTAAATATACCTGTAACATTTGATATGTGAATTTGACATTGTTAATGAAAATTATTAATGGTGGAATTAGTGTGAACTATGTGATACCAAACTACCAAAATAGGAATTTTATATAAGAGTATCACTATTATAATTCATTACTTTTTTTTATAATATTTATTTAATAGCAGACACCTTATTTTATTTTCTTAAATGTTTTCCTAAAGGTTTTTGATGATGTTGTTCTAGTTGTATTTTTATATAGGATTATTTCCATCATTTAGAAAAATGTAACTTTATTCAAATATTCCAAATACATTCAACTGTTAGTAATAGCACATCAAACAGGTTAATATATGCACAATGTTTTGAGAGGTACTATTCTCCTCTCTTCTTCATGTTTTCTGGCCTGACCAAGGACAGTACTAGCATGGGATTCGAACCTGGACTCTTAGATTCTTGAGTATTGAAATTTAAGGTAACACTCTAACTGACTTAGCCATCCTGCCAAAAGCAACAGTCAGTGAAAATTTCATATACTTATCTATGAGATTCCTCCTGAAATTCTCCACTTTTTCCTAAGAGCAAAGTTGATTAGTGGTCTCTATACATTATGAATAGCCACACTAGGTTGGCTTATGAGATTTTTTGGCATTGTCATGTGAGCAGCATCTTTAAATTTTCTTCTTTGTATCTTTTCTTCTCTATCCAATATTTTTGTATTTTCCCAAGTGGAGAAATCAGTATAAACCTTATAGATAAGTATATGAAATTTCTGCTGATTGTTGCCTTTGATAAGATGGCTCAGTTGATTAGAGCATTACTTTAAAATTCAATACTCAAGAATCTAAGGGGTGAGGTTCGAATCTCATGCTTGTACTGTCACTGATCATGCCAGCAACACCCAAAGAAGAGTGAGAATAATACCTCTCGAAACGTTGTGCATATACTAACCTGTGTGCTATTATTAACAGTTGAATGCATTTAGAATATTTAAATAAAGCTAAATTTTTCTAAAGACATTCAATATGTATATTAGATGATGAAAATAGTACAATATAAAAATACAAATAGATAGATACCTTAAACGATATACTGTGTGTATACTTATATTACAAATATTTTAAAGAATTAAGTATATACAATAAGGCATCAATTACAATATTTAGTAATAAAAAATATTAGTATCGTACAGTATACTCTTTTAACAGGTTTATATATATACCCAGTCTTTTGTAATGATATATATTATTAATAATTACATTATTACTTACACACATTGAAACATAAATAAATAAAACCATCCCTTTTCCTCATTCTTCTTGTTACGAAAAATGTTGGTGATGAAATGCAAAAGATATAATTTCTGGGTGATTTTAAATTGGTATAGTTTGAGTACATGCTTCGCATAAAATTATTTACAATTGTTTTTTTTTTTTTTGTTTGTGTCATGTGATATAATAATTGAAATATAAAGTGCAATAAAAACTAAAATTAAGAAAAATAAAATATATAGATTATGGATTAAAATAAAATTCTTGTTTATACTTCACCTTCGAGTAGTTAGTAAGTTACAAATTGCGCATTATGCAAACAAGTGAAGCTCAATTGGAAGAGAACTTCATGACTGAGCATTTTTGGGAACCTTTAGATCCCATATTTATAGCCTATCTTAGGAGTGTTGGTTTGGGTTAGGCTATGAATATGAGATCTAAAGGTTCCCAAAAGCGCTCAGCCGTATTGGTCTCTTAAAATTGAGATTCACTTGTTTGCGTAAGGTGCAATTTGTAGATTATGTAAATTATTGGATTTTGAAGAAATAAACATGAAAGTTTTACTGCATTTAAAAGAACAACAAAAAGCTTATATGCAATTTTTAATTTATTTACTTTTTACAATTTGCAATAATTTTCACTTATTGAGTCTCTTTATTAATTTATTTTTATAGTCACAAAATCAAATTAAGCAAAAATATTTTGAGTGCAGAATTAAGATTACACAATCGTATTTCTCTTAGTTGGTATGTTACAACATTTCTTGAATATGGCATAAAGTGTTTAGGTTGTTCAGTTTAAATTCATTCTCTTTGGTATTCTGTAATATTTATTTTGTGATTTTGCATTTATATGAAGGTAAAAAACAGAAGTAATATATATAAAATTCATTGAAAACAATCATCACTTCAACAATACCAATATCAATAACAATAAGCAATCTCATTCTGGTCAAGATAATCTTCTTTTAATAATAAATGTAGAATCCACATTTATTTGTGATCCAATATGTTTATGTAGACAAAATAAAGATTACAACTTGACCAGAGAGAGTGTACTTATTAATACAAAGAAGTTTAAATAGACCCTCATTAAACAGGTAAATATAACCTGTTCTGAAAGCAATAACACTCATTAATTATAGCATTCAAACTGCAATTATAACTTTCAGACATCCTACTACAATGAATTACTTAAGTAATAGCTATTAATGTTCAAGGTCAGATAGGTTTTAAGTATAAATTTATTGAAAGCAGTCAACACTTAATCAGTACCAATATTAATAACAATGAACAATCTTAATCTGTTGTCAAGGTAACCTCCTTTAACAATATAAGTGGAAATCCAGCTTTATTTATGTATTTATAAGTTTATGCAAACACTAAAAGGTACTTTGGGATTAGCACTGCTGCGATGTAATTGTCTGATCATAATTATTCTAACTTTGCAAATATATTTTCATTGCTTGTGAAGTATCCTTTTATATTTAGCAAACATTATATTTAAAAAGTGAGTTTTTGAAGTTAATTTTAAAAAATTATTATGAATATGATATAAATAAAAGATTTGAATTAAATAAATTGAACGTTAAATATTGCTTTTGTTTACTAATTTTTTTATTAAAATTTATTTTATTTATATCGTATTCATAATAATTTTTTAAAATTAACCTGAATTCAAATTTTTTAAATATAAATTTTGTATTCGTAATAATTTTTTAAAATTTATTTGCATTCAAAAACTCATTTTTTTTAATATAACATTTACTAACCTTTAAAAAAGTGACAAACGTGTTAGAATAATTTGCAAAGTTAGAATAATTATGACTGGATGATTACATTACAGCAGCACTAATCCCAAAGAATCCACTATATATATATTGATTTATTAATTAAAAAATGAAATGTCAATGATGCAGTATTGAATAAACATCGTAATTCAAAAAAGGCTGCAAACACTTGTAAATGATAGTTTTTTTCTCAAAAATAGTCACTGCTTATAAGATATCACCTTTTGGCAAAGCTTGAAATAATTATACATTTTCTGTAAATTGTTTATATATTTACAATTATACTTTCAAAATATTCTATGAAATATTTATATTTTCTTTAGCAAGAATATAGTGATTAGAGTTAAATTTTGTTTGAATTTTTTTTGTAGGAGGTTGCCTTGACAACAGTTTGAAATTGTTGATTGTTAATGATATTGGGATTGTCTAATTGGTGATTGGTTTTTAATAAAATCAAAACAAATATAATAATGTAAACATTCTGATTGGCTGAAAAAGAAATGTTTATATAATCACTGTAGCTGCTATTTTAAAATCATTTTTAAAGAAAATATAAGTGAATTTCTATATTTTAAAATATAATTTTGTTGTTTTATGCATTTATTACAAAACATTGCCTTTTTGGTTAGAAATGGAGTTCAAATAAATTTTCTTTAATTGTAAATATATTGTTGCCAGCAATTATAAAACAAGAAAAGTTATTTTTCTGATTACATATTTCAGTTTATTACTTTATATATATATATATTTGCAAAGTTGAAAATTTCAAGAATAGCTTTACTTTTAAAATTATATCCTAAGAAGAGAGTTGAAAATTGTAAAAATATAATGCAGAATAGAGATTAATTCTTAACATAAAGAAATGGATATTTAACACAAATGGTCATTAGGAACTGCCAAAAAAAAATGGTTTATTTAGTAATAAAATGGTTAATAAAGAAAAATGTTGAACTTAATTAAAGCTTAAAATATGGATTTTTAAATTTTTTAAAATTATATATAATTTAAAAATAAATATAGATAGACATGAAATATAAATAATATCATTTCACTGAAATTATTTACAGTAATGTTGTACTGAAAAGCAAACGTATTCGTGGTTTTAAGCTACACATAGGATGTTATAAAGAAAAATAATACTAACATAGTTTGCTATTGGTTGACAATAAACAATTTATTCTCTATTAATAATATCACCAGTTTATTTGTTAAACCACTAAACATCACGTGATCACTATTTCTTATGCTTGCTCATAACTGTTATTAAAACATGCAATCCAAAGCTTCTCTCTGATGAAATCCACAAGCTAGAAACTAGTCTGGGGATATTGTATAAGTAGGCACTAGGTAAGGATTTTATGCACAAGCCTTCTGGCATTCATTGATTACTCCAGATTGCACTGAGTGGCACTACTGTATGGAGAGTTTTGCCAACTTATTTGCTATTATATTATTTTATTCATTATTAACATTTTTAGTGTTTTTTAGAAGCCTTTGAATTTTATTTTAATCATTTTAGAATTTATTCTTAATTCAAATTCTTGCTTTCAGCAAATAATTTTTGTGTGACATTTAATGTAATTAAACAAATACATTTTAATGGCATTGGGTTTAATATAGTTTTGTATTACAATAAATTATTTATGATATGCACCAGCTTTATTTTACTTATTTTTTAAATAAATAACTGTTAATTAAATATTTACTAGATAAATGGACATATTTGCAGCATTTAAGATTTGACATAGCAGACAGGTAGAGTTTCTCTAAAACTGCTCCTATAAGTCTTATATTGTCATTGGCTATAATTCAGAATTTGGGTATAACAATAATATTTTTTTATTTTTACAATGAGTTGATAGATGGCACTTGGTACCGTCAACATCATCAACCATTAACAATCCACTGCAGGATGAAGGTCTTTTCAAGTTCAATTTATCTTCTCTGATCTTTAGCTTCTTTTTACCACATCGCTCCTGAACACTTTCTTATTTCATCCATCCATCTCACATGTGGTCTCTTTCTGGGTCTTTTACAATGTCTTGGAATCCAGTTTAAGATTTCAATTATCAAGCTATTATCATCTCTTCTGGAAATATGTCCAGCCCAACTCCACTTCAGTCTTTTAATTTTTTCAATGAGGTCACTTGATATAATCATTCATAATTATTCTCTACTTTGTACTAGCAACTTCTAACTTCACTGTTAATACTTATACAAGAATTGCTACTAAATAAACACTAGATATAATAATATAATAATAATCATCTGTAATAATGATGAAAAGTTCAAATAAATGTAACACTAATTTAATTTATAAACCATGCCCATAATTATTCGAAAAAGTTTTATTATAATTCCTCCCTAACCAGACTATAATTACATTCATTCTCATAAAAAAAACCAGCAAGTTAAACCTCTTAATAGTTTAAATTCAATATCATTAATCCCATCCTGTATTAGCTATTAGTGCATTGTTCACTATATTTACTCTGTTGTTTTAAGTCCCTTTGTAACTTTCCATTACAATGTGTAGTTTTATATTATCACAGTTGCTATTTTAAAATTATTACTTGAAAAAGTCTGATCATGTCAGGATTGTGTAGATTTTGTAGGCAATTGCAATAGGTAATTTGAGTGATGATGCCATGTAAAGATGCCTGTTAAGATGTTAATAGAAATGACAAGTTCTGATTGGCAAAGTGTTTTAGTTCAAAGTAAAATAAATTAAAAATTAAAAAGAAAAAAAAATTGTAATTTTTAGTGATTTTATTTACAAATTAAATATTATTTATGCAATATTTCTGTAAAATATTTATTTCAAACCAAAATTAAACATTTCAACAAGGAGATGTTCTTTGAAAATATTTATTTATTATTGAAAAGGTAATTTTTAAAAAGTGTATAATGGCAAAATAGAAGTAATCATCTTTTATCAAAATAGTGAAGAAACTATTAAATGTTTACTCTTAACATTTTTTCTTTCTTTGATGATAACTAACCCTAAGTTTTTTTTGGTTTTAATAACCTAGAATTAAAATATCTAATATTTCATTCTGCTAACTTTTTGAATAGAGATATTATGATCAATAATGAGAAACACTTTTGTTATACACGAAAACTGTCAAGAAATTAATTTTTATATTTTGTAAAAGACAAATATTAACTTTTAGAATGTTTATCATTTGAATACATAGATTTATAATAAATAATGTTAAAATTTTCAATATACGATACAGAAAAAAGCTTTAATTATAAAAATAAAAATTTCAAATATGAATGAATGTGGATGAAAGTCTCATTAGGGCCCATTAAAAATAGAAGAATGAAGTTTTCAGATAAGCAGATCAATTTACTTATGATTCATTATGCCACTCTCATTGTAACCAGATTTGCCATAGTATTCATTTGAGGATAAAAACTTAAAAAAGCTTTGAGTGATTTTAGTGGCTAGATATTGTAAAATCTAATTCTAATTAATTTACTTATATGTCATCCCTTATTAATGTTATAGAAAGAAAATTCAAAATATTAGAAAATCTTTATTGAGAAGACACTATGTATGCATAAAATTATTTTTGTTATCATTGTATAAACATTAAAATATGATCAAACTTTTTTTCCTATTTTTTATTATTATTTTTATAATCAATTTATTTCAATGTTTTGTCTATTTGGTAAGAAGAAATTTTATTTGTACATATTGTAAAATTATTAAATATTTCTTTCTTAATAAGTATTTAATGTTTAAATTTATGTTTTATTTTATTAATCTAAAATAGAAATTGCCTGAATGTTTTTTTTTAAAAATTAAATGATTTTAAATTTTTAAAATATTTCCTTTATTTGATTTTATGTTTTACTTCAATTTGTCTCAGATATATAAATTTAATGGAAAAAATATTTTTTTCATTAAAATATATTTTTTTGTCTGTAAGATTAAAATGAAGTTAATTGTTGTGATTACTTATTTCTGCTTATTAGTTTTTTTAATTGCAAAGTTAATGCATTATTTTAAAAATTATTTTCATTTATTTAATGTAGGTGCTTTTAATTAATTTTTCAAAAACATAAAGATATAATAAAGAGTAAGCTTTGTTTGTTAACATATAAAACACAATGAAAATGCTGGTACAATGAATGTGGTAAAAAATGAACAGTTAAATTATTAATTGTATGTTTTAATATTGCACATTTTAAAATAAAGCTACTAATATTTATTTAATATATGATTTAACTTTTGTACTGTCATAATTTCATTTTAGAATTTGGCTAATATATATAAAGGAGTAAACTAAGTTTTTTTAATAAATAGACTACCATGTTCTCTTTAAGGAACAGTGAAGAAAAAAAATACCATTCACCAAAACTGTCAATTGCCAAATATTGAAGATTGGATCTGTTTTCTATCTTTATATTGTCCTCTAATTACAAAATCTAGATGTTATTTATTTATCATGGTTGATTACTTAACTGGACTGGCTATTATTTATAACATATTTAATTTTATAATGGGCTAACTAGAGAGCATTTAAATGACTTTATTTGTATTAATATTATAAGGTATGAACATAAGTGAGCTTTAAAAATTAGGAGCATATAAACTATATAATTTAGGATTATTTTTGTACTAATCTCAAATATAAACAGAGAAAGTAAGCATTCTTCCACAGACTATGACGTAAAAGCACTCTAAATGTTGAACCAAGAATAATGAATATAAACATTCTATTCTTGATTCTTTGTTCAAAATTTAGGATCCTTTTAAGTCATAGCTTGGGGGAGGATGATGATTTATTCCCTTTGTTTACATATGCATTAAGCTGTGCTTAATTTAAAGTTAATCTCAGATATATAAATGAATAAATACCTAATATGGATTTTAAATATTAAGATATTAAATGCTTTCCATTTATTAATGAGAAAATAATTCTTTGTCTAGAACTGTGGTTCTGGTACTTATTTATTAGACCTGCAATGTAGGAGACATGCTATGCCTTTTCACATTAGTGATAAATGTCTACCCTTGTGATCCTGTCAAATAAATCCTGTGATCTCATCCAATCTTGTCCAATAATGTGATAAATTTACACTTTCGTTTATTGTTCATATTTCATTTGAACAAGTTCTTATCAATGTTTTTTACTTCAGTGCAGATGTATTATTTTTATTTTCTGATTAATATTATATTTTTTAAAACAGTATAAAATAATGAACATTTGGAGTTTAGCTGCTACTGAGATTAATGTGGTTGCATACATCTCCACTCTAAACAAACAATGGTGTTGTAATGTTTGAGGTTGTAATAGTAAGCCTTTATAAGGGAGCATGGTTGGAGGGTTTCAGAATTCTCTTTTTGACAGTGATCTTATTTATTTACAGCTAGGATTGCAAATTAACATCCACAAAATGGGAGAAAACAGACCATTTAGCAGAGAAAAATGTAAGATTAAAGGCCCTAACAAAATTGTTTAAATTGATTAGAGCCTTTTGCACAAAAAAAAACAACAAGTCAGGCAAATTTATTCAGAACAGTGGATTGTTTGTGCAGAAAATTGATGAGTGTTTTATCCTGAGAAGTCATGATAGAGTAGTGGCATCTCTGATGAAAGTCATCAAACAAAATGTGGAAGAGGTATCAACAATTTATTCGGACTGTTGGAAAACTTATAAAACTGCTAAATTAGAAGCTGCTAGTTACTGATCATTTTCGTGTGATTAAATAAGTCCACATTGTGAAAAAAAAAATTTACTTTCAGCTACCATTTTAGAACAAAATTTTATCTACTTAAAATGAATCTAAAACTGACAAATGATTGTTTCACCATCACGACAATTCCTGTTATATATTACACAGTATGTTTTCATTTTAAGCATTTTGTAATTTCATGTCAACACACAATATTTTAGATATAATATTTAGACACACTAATATTTTACATATAGATGTAGTAATAAGTTTTATTATTTTTTTGTTTTGTTTTTTGCCAATTTTGCTATAGTGATTGTTTTGTAATTTCATGAAAGGCTTAAATATCCATATTTGAAGTAACATTTGGGAATTGCATAATGCTGTGTCATATTTGATATTTTTTGTGTGAAATTTATATTTTTAGTATTGTTAAAAATGTATTTTTTCATATTTTGTTTGGTGCAATTAGTGTCACATAATAGAGCTGCTACGTCTTTTAACAAAGTATTTAGACCGTAGATAACTTTGTTAATCTTGCAAAAATATCATGTACACATTATCCACTTTGATGACTTTATCATTTTAAGTTTGTACAAGTTCCAATGTACACATTATTTGGTCAGATCACAAGATTAGAAAGTTATCAGTGGATTGATATGAATGTGAAAAGGCATAGCAGGTCTAATATGATGTAGGTCTAGGTTCTTAGCCTTTTTTGTTTCACAAATTTCTTCAAATATAGTGACAGATAATTTTATAACATTCAACATTGATAGGCCAGCAACACCTGAAGAAGAGTGGATAAATAATAATATTCAAAATGTTGTGTAATTACTAACCTGTCCTGTCTATTTATGTGTTATTACTAACAAGTTGTTTGTATTTGGAAAGTTTAAATAAAATTTAAAAGTTTCTATACATTCAACATTCGCTCATAGATGATGGAAATAGCCAACATATCACTTTTAATAGTATATCACCATCACAAATCTTCAGATAATTATCAACATCGACATGTTTTTAATTAAGTTTGAGGATTCTTCAAAGTTGCATTTTACAAATTTTCCACATTTCCAATACCTGATAACCTAATACATCTCAACATCTGGTGAAGTAATCATTTCAGCAAACAGAAAACCCGAGTTTTCTCATGGTGTCATAAAACTATCTCTACAATTTTTACTTTTTTTCAGGTAATTATCCACTGCACCTATAGCATGCTACATCAAAATAAAAATTATACTTAGTTCATAATAAGCATTGTATTATTTAATATATTTGTCACATTTTTAGGATAATGTTTTAAATGCATAAAATTGCACAAAAATTCAGTTATATATATATTTAAATAGAGTTTCTAAAATACCACAAAATAAAACGTATGCTATATACACTTTTTTTTTTATAAGTCAAAGCGTTGACCGGGAAGCGAACCCGGGCCAGCTGCTTGGAAGGCAGCTATGCTAATCGCTAGGCCACCAACGCTTGAAGTCACCGACCTCCTACAGTCTTTATGTTGACTCTTGATTAAGATTCTCTGGACTAAAAGTTTTTTTTATTTGAATAAAGTCCAGGTGCTTATTGATCAATCATAATGTATGAAAGCAATGATTGAATTCTTATCGAATATTTTCGCATAAAGCAGACGCATTATTGTTAGCTGTAAATAAAGTCATTTTAGAAATTTTATTTGTTATTATGATTATTATCAGCAAGAGTAATAAGATACAGTCATACTTGATAAACATAAAACCATTTTTTTTTTATTTAAAAAAAACAGCTGAGAGTTTTTTTTAAATAAACTTGAATATTCAATTTTTTTCTTATCTTTAACCCTTCCCTCCATTAGCAAATAACAAAACGTAACATTTTATTATGTAATTGTTTCTGACTTAATTACTTTAAACTGTAAGCTTAATTAAATTAATATTAAGTTATATGTAGTTTCCCAATTATATATTTAAAGAATAATGATTAATTAATATTGGGAAAAGTTATCTAGATTATCAATAATCTCATATAAGTAATTAATCAATTTGGAATATATTACTTTTGGTATCTAAGAAATGTATAAACTGCAGATATTCAATTCCAGTTATTTTATTATACGCGGATGTAAATTTTATCTACTAGCTGCAATAGCATTGTTTAAGAGTTCAATACTCAACCCTCAGGCAATGAAGAATCTAAAGCTGTTCTGATCTTTCAACACCTGTCAAACTGCGTACAAGTGATCTATTAACATGATGTGCGCGTGTGTATATATATATACTGTTATAGAAAGAAGAAAAGAGAAAATGAGAAAGATGGAAATATATGATCATAACATAAAGCATCGAAGATTAGGAATTAAAGACAAAAATGTTATCACTGACAGAAATAAAACATATTAAAATTATTTAGAAGGTACAATTATTTGTGAACTAGCCGATGGTAAATTAAAAGGGATGTAAGTAAATATTAACAAAATTCTATCAAATTTTGAATGACCTTTTTAAAATGCAATAATAGTAATAAAATAAGAATAGCTTTCCACTCTAGTACCCTCTATTGCAAGTTTGAGCCATCAGTGATTACCATATCTTTTTAAATCACCATTCGTAGAATGGTTTATGGTTTTTACTTTTCATTGATGAGACTTTTAATCTAAAGTTGGAAATAAGTTAAAGGTTGTTGCACATAACAACTGTGCCTAATTCCATCTACTACACAAGTGGACTAAATCTGCTTATGGAAGATGGTTGGCTAGTGAAGCTGTTTGTTTCCTCACATTGTGTAACCTGAAGTGATTGTTGGTATTAACAAAGATAATCTAGTAGATTATGTTTGATGTAAGAATTCAGGTGACTGATTTTAATGGCATAATCCACTCTTTTACACCATCTTAAATCATATGAATAAAACCACCTGAAAAAGACAATTGGGTCCGCCAAGATTTCATGCAAGTTGATCCATGACTCAATCTTTATCTTTCTATCTTAAGTAAGATTTGCCAACTTGACTATAATTTTAGTGGAAGATACTGATCTCATTTATATGATGAAGTCTATTTCAATGACTTGTTAATTGCTTTTATTATGGTAAAAATAGAATATGTCAGACAGCTACAATTAAGCATGGTGTTGATGTTCTTTTATATGTGGATATTTTTATACTTCATGGATTAATTTGTATAATACTTTTAGCTTCTTGTGTGTGTTTTCTTTTGGGGGGAGCTGTAATGGCCACACTCATTTATGAGTTGTTACTCTTGCTAATACATCATATCAACTCATTTATATTGAAATGGGGATATTCTGTTTGATGATAAAGCAGCTAAAGTGTTATAGATCCCTAAAAAGTTTTAGAATATGGAGATGACACATGGACTGCTTTAGCAATATATGTTATAAAATTCATAGATTTTTTTTAGAAATATCATTACTAGTGATTTTTTTCTGATATTCTGAAGAAGCCTCAATACATTATTTTACTAAAACATCACATGATAACAATTTTCTATGATTATACAAGCTGTTAAAACCATAATTGATTACACAAGCTGTTAAAACCATAATAAACCCTTCATACAATAGTGCTACCCAGTGCAAGTCTTAGTAATCAATGGATTCAAGAAGATTTGTGCATAAAATTTTAAGATCTAGATGCAGCGCTCTCAAATCCAAGGCTCCTCAAGCTAGAAACTAATCTGGGGATATTGGGTGAGTAGGCACTAGATAGGGATTTTATATGCAAATCTTCTTGCATCAACTGATTGCTATGGGGTTCACTAGATGGCAATATTGCATAGTGAGTTTATTACATTATTTCACTGATAGGGTTCTTTGACTTTCCCATAAAATTCTGCATAAACATCCATTGTGTAACAGTCAGAAAACGTGTGACTTGTAAACATAGTGCAGAATTCGACTACCACACAGAACAGCAGCAACCTTGAGGTAGCGAAGCCACCCGTGGTACTGAGTTCGAATATAGTTTATCAGTTCCACAATACAATCCACGAAACAATGCATCTGATGCGACATTAGTAAATATTTCTTTAGGCACGGTGGTCAGGGATATGCAAGAGATTCATGATTTTATTTTCAAGTTAGCCAATAATCAAACTAATATTAATTAAACATTCATATTTATATAATCGAGGAAATATTATATAGAATGGGTATCGAATAAATGAAACGTGACTGCAGACGTATAGTTTAAAATTATTTATTAACACATTTTAATAAAATCATATACTAACAATATTTTATGGATTGAAAGCTTCAGTAGCGGGATTTGCGACATGATTATATTTTAAAGAATACATTTATTTATTTGTTTACAAAAGGAATTCATTTATTTGAAGGCATAATCTAGCTACCTAAAATTCTCGAGTAAGTATTTCTAATGCATGCCTGGAGGGATTTATACCTTTGCAATGCAAGAGTCTAAAGTAAGATTAAAAGTAGCGGCGGACATATATTTATTTAATTAAAATATTTATTTTATGACTAAGTGCAAATATTTATTTGAGAGTGAATTATGAAGATAATGCAGAGGTGGAGTGATATATAAAATAATAAAATTAAGTAAAGGAACACGTGATACCCTTTAGAAAGGCGATATGGAATGGCAGTATATCGAAACTGCAATGCCATGAATGAGTTTATAAGAATGTTGGGCTGGTCTCTGCCATCGGCCCGACGAAGTAAGGTGTCACATAAGCATAACCAGGGACAAGCGGTCCGTGTTGCAGTTTGCAGGCTGGCTGCATGACACCAAGTCCTACGGGAGCACCCATTATGTTCGCTTGTGTAGGACGACTGGGGTTAATTTCAATCCTGAAGAATCTGGGAATTTCACAGCGGAATGGGTCATTGCATCTCTAAAACATAACACATGTATAATGTATTAACAATTATGATAAGATTTAAATAGATTTCTAAATCGGCCCTACATTTATCAACCTTTACTAAAAGAACGTTGGCGACTCTCAAAGAAATGTACTGTTCTAGAATTATTCATTAAGATTTAATAAATACAAAACATATATAAACTGGGAGTTATTACAACTAATATGCCAGCCATTTGCGAAGTAGTAGACCCTGCATTACAATAAATGATGCATTGGATGCGTGTCGATTTATATGAAAGTTAAGTGATTTAGGAAAGTAAATATTAATAAAAATTTGACATGCATTCACTGTTTCAAGTGATCATAGATTTAGACTTTGAAAATTGAGACAATTATGAGCATGCAATAATTAAATAATAACTATAGATAAAAATGTAGATTTTAGAAATACGCACCCAAGAAAGATAGAGTGAGGTAAGCTAGATTATTAGAGAAATTTACACATTAAATTAATTATTTAATTTTAGTTATACAAATGATAGTTTTACATTTTATAATTTAGATAAGTAATATGAAGAAGAGCTATAGCATGTTATTAGAGTACTCTAGAGTTTGAACACAGACAGGTACCTGTTTTATAAGAAGTTTTCCGAGTCCATTGGTTTAGTAGCAAATAGTTCATGAGTGGCAATTCTTTTTTGTATTTAGATGTCTCATTTACTTTAACAGCAGCAGCAGCTTTCTCATTTATTTCAGGCAGCAGATCTTCATGGTGAATTTATGATGGGCAATGGAAAGTTCGGCATCTAATAGGCCATCTCCCGGTGGAGAATAATCTAGGTGCTTTTACTCGGTCATACCTTGGCAGGAACAATTTATTTTTATATTTTGGACACTCTCAGTGATCGAGAGCAAAGCTAAAGTTTAAGTGAATGTCTCCAGCAAGTAAGATGGCCTCTTTTCTTATCTTGATCTTTCACATTTTTGTTAAGGTATTTTTAGGTTCTACTTAATCTGCCCTGAGGATAATCAATGCATTTTGTTGGTTTTAATTATAAAGAAAGCTGCCGTTCTATTGTTTACATTTTACATTTACTAATTACATTTTGGGGAATTTTTCTTTAATTAATCTATTATCTATCACTGACCGATGCTTTTAAATTTCAAAGACAAAAAGGGAACATAAGATTATTTAAACTTTTAATTAAATATTACATCAGATTTTTTTAGAATTATTATTAAACGAAATTTAAACAAAGCAATAAATACGAACTTTATAATCCATAATAAATGATTAAAATTATACAAAATTATATAACTAAAAAAAATCTAAATTATATTATTTTATCCCTATTTATTGCCTTTAATTTGAGATCAAAATGTGTGCATGTTTATGCTGAATTCTACATATATTTATACATTTTTAATATTGCTACACACACATTTCGATACCAAAAAGTTTAAATTTGGTGGGATAGACCGGTCAGTGAGAGACGACAGAAAAAGGTGAAACTTAAGATTTGAATACGAATCTTACTGTTTCAATTGATACATTCTCTACATGCCAGCATTTCATAGGAATGACCTGTTCTTTTTTTTTTTTTTGCTCTCTTATCTTGCATTTTGTTCTCAAGAGAGAGGTGTTAAATGCTATCATGGCACAAATTATGCTATAGTTAAGAGTTTTTCCTCTTGATAGTTGCCACAGTACTCAATTTTACATTTTTTCTTGCAGAATTTGTGCATTTGAATTACTATTTATCTATTTTATTCATTCTATCTTCACCAGCAATCTGTTTAAATTGCTTCCACATAATTTATTTCCACTTATTTCTAGATCCAGACTTCTGATCTATAAAGGGTAATTGACCAATCATATACAAAATTATTGGATATAAAGGAAAAGGGTCAAAAAAATTCAAAGTAACTGCTCACCTGACAATGGTGGATAATCCCAAAATTCGACCCAGTGTGTCTTTATATAATGTAGGAAACCACTAATTAAGTTTGTCATTAGAAAAAATAAGTATATGAAATTTCTATGAACGTTGCCTTTGGCGAGATAGCTTAGTTAGTTAGAGTGTTAATTTAAAAGTCAATATTCCAAGAATCTAAGGATCCAGATTTGATTCTCATGCTAGTGCTATCATTTGTCAGGCCAACAATACCTGAAGAAGAGATTGTGAATACCTCTTGAAACATTGTTCATATATTAATCTGTGTTCTATTAGTAACAAATGAATGTACTTTGAAAATTTAAATAAAGTTCCTACTCAATACTAGATGATGCAAGTAGTCCAATATATAAATACAAAATCTAGAATATATCTCCAGAAATCAAAGTCACTTCTCCTAGATACTTTTACATGAAAGCTATAACAATTCTGACTTATTTTTATGCTAAGAGCATCTTCCATTACAAATTGATACATATAATATAAGCTTTGTATTAGTTTCAACAAATATAATGACACATAAAATTACGTACCTGACCTTAAGGATGCTTCTATTGTTGCAATTTGTAAAATAATAAATAAAATTGCAATAATTATTACAGAATACTGTTGATACTATTTGTCTTTCAAGAATTTTATTGAATGGTTTGCTTCCAATCAAGAATGAGTGAAGGGTTATAAAAATATTTGAGTATGGTTTTAAATCAACATCACAGTGTTGTTTGTAAATGAAGTTAAACAAATCATAGAGAAAAATACATGACTAACATGTTCCTTTCATTGATGTAGTCAGGGTGCTTAGATAATTATTTAAGAAAGTGTGTGATAATATTAATTATTAGTCATTCATTAAACTAAAAATTATCCTATAATGAATAATATTTATGTAGTGTAATTTTCACTACACCATTCTCACCCAAGGAAGAGACTGGTTTCTATCCATTTTTACACCTTGGAGGGATGTAATCATAAACATGTGATCAAAGATATGTAAAAAAGATGTATAATACCCAAGATGCACATTTCATGCTGAACCAGTACTCATCAGTTAGCCCAGACCACAATCTCTTACATATATCTTTATCATTGTTAAATATATACAAATAGCACATTTCTGCAGTTTAATTGTAATAAATAGCTTATTTATATAGTGCTAACTACATGTGTTATAAAAAGAAAGGAAATAAAATCTCCAGTCAAGTGCTCTTCCACAAATTTACATGCATTTGCTTGTTCATGTTTTTTAAAGTGAGCTTATGGGCAGATATAAATAAATTTGTGAAATAGCATAAGACCATAGGTTTTATTCTTCTTCTCTTTATTATAGTTTAATTAATAAATATTAAACCTGCTGTAGGTTTTATTCTTCTTCTCTTTATTATAGTTTAATTAATAAATATTAAACCTGCTGTAGGTTTTATTCTTCTTCTCTTTATTATAGTTTAATTAATAAATATTAAACCTGCTGCCTTGAAATTTATATTAATAATTTTTATTAGTTATTCATCAGACTAGAGATTATCCAATAATGAGAGGGCATAGTGAAAATTACATAATGTTGCCAATTTGTACATGCAAGTTTATTGATACTACAACATGCCATGGAGGAAAGGTGAACACTGTTATTGTGTCAACAGATGTTATATATTTACATAGATTAGCCACTAACCATAAAACATTTTAGACATTACTGTGACTGAATGACCAGTTGTGATACAAATTATGACAATATGTTTCAGATCTTTATTATTATAGTCAATGGTCTACATCACTAAAAATATTGCAAACCATTTAAAACCATTCTTGCAACCCACTGATTTGCTGTCATACGCAGTTTGATCCATTTGAAATGTTTTAGTATCAGTTTTGATCAATTGAAAACAAAATTTAATGTTAGATACCTGTTCTATCATGGGTTAAAGTACAAAATGCTATGTCATATTTCATATACTTATGATTCAGACATGCAAACACTTGAACATTTTATGATGAATAGTTAACCTATATCACTATATAAGCCATCCATTAATTTTCAGATTGCTTTACAGACAGAAAATTAGTTATCAGTTACCTTTTTGCTACTGCAGGCAGAAAATTACTTGCCAGGTATCTTTTGCTACTGTGACTATATAATAAAATTAAAAAGACATTACTGAAGATGAAAAGTAGGAAGAAATTTTAAATTAAAACAGTTGAATCAAGGTAGTTTAAGACAAAAAGGTTCTTCAGTAAAAGAAATTCTTTTCGTTAGATTGGACAAAGTTACTATTTTTGAGATAGCATCACCTTGATTTTTTTTTTTATGTTCAGAGTTACTTCAAAAACAGTGTTCCCAAAAAACTATGTTAACAACAAGGATTTATAACATTGGATTAAAAAGACGTGCTCAAATCATCTCAATTTTATGGGTGTTGATGAAATATACTGATTTCTAGATTATTGAAGCATCGGTTAGAATTATGATAATTCTGTTTGATGCGAATAAGAATTTCTTACAGTAATTTGTCAGTTGAAGTTTATGTATTTCTGAATCTTCTAAAGTATTAATGTTTGGACAGGTATTAGAATTATGTAAACATAGCAATGTGAACATTATAAAATTGCATACAAAATTCTTTCAATAATTCATAAAGTTTATCAGTGTAAAACTTTTTTCTATAGTAAAATTTAAGTAATAGAGTTCTGAATAATATATTTTACCACAACAAAATAGCACATGATCTCTGCCTGACTATTACTTCATTATGGATATGATGTGATGTACTGTAGCTTCTCCTTAAACGGAGTCAAGAATCGCTCGACAATTATGCCCAGAGAAACCTGTTAGTCAATTTATTTTTCATTTCCCAGTCTAAGTTTTCCCATATTTTGCTCCATTCCATTTCCACTACAATCTTTGTCAACTCCATGGTTTTCATATCTAAATCCCCCTTATCTTTTCCCAAACCCAGCATAAAAAACAATAACCCACTTTCTGTATAATCACTTTGTTCATATTTATTCTTCCATAACTTCATTATCTGCACCCTTTCTGCTTTCAAGCATTTACATTCAATTAACAGATGTCTAATATTTTCTATGCCTTTATACACAATTTGCCAACTAAATCACCTGTATTTTTCTATTTACGTATATATTCCCTTGTTGCTAAAGACCCCATTTGAGCCTTGAACATTAAACTACTTTCCTTCCTATTATCATAAATTAACTCACACCCAATGTTCGGTTTACTTCTATATATATTTAAACTCTTTATACTGTCTATACTAGTTCTCCATTTCTCCAACTCCCTATTCTTTATTAATGCATCTATTCTTTTATCCCATTTCTTATCACTATACCACAATCATCTCATCTTTTGTACAAGTATACTGATATAAATTCTTTAGCCAAATCCTCTGCATACCACAATACCTTTTTCACTCATCTTGTTGCCTGCCCTTTACTCATAACCCAATTAAATACTATTTTGGTTATTCTTTTATTATCCATAAACTGCAACATACCAAACATTTTTATTTTGCTTTTTGCATCTCTCATATAAAAACTTGACCATCCCATTTCTCCTTGAATTGTCTCCTTTGTTGTCCATACATCTGCATCTAATGTATGTCTTCCTAATTCCCTTTGTAGTTTTTCTAATTAATTTAATACCCCTTTACTAACACATAAAACATCTTTACCATAAGTTAACCCTGCTACTGCAACTCCCTTCCATACAATTCTAGCTACATCATATTTATTATGTGAAAACAATGTTAATTTCTTTATCAATCCTTTGCTTTTCTTTGCTTGATTTTTCCATTTTTTTCTCCCATTCATCCATGCAATTTTTCTGATTACTTGAGATGATTCCCAGATAACTATATTTATTCACCACACTTAACTTTATTTTGATTTTATAAAGATTAACATTTACTGCATTTTCCGCAATAACCATCAGTATTTAAAAGTTTCAGAAGTAATTTGTTCATATCATTGAGATGATAGATTGGCTGCAGTTTGATGATGACCATGTATGTTCAGGAGTCCATAAGAAGTTTAAGCATCAGAAATGACAGAGCTGGGTTGTGATCCATGGACTTTGAGCTCCAGAGTTTGCCAATGCAGCAAAGCATGCTGGGAACTTGGAAAGAATACAGTAATTGGATTATTTATTATTCAGACAATCTGAGAACTTGGGAAGAATATAGTAATAGAATAGTTTATTATTTAAGAGATCATGAGGAAAAAGTATTAGAGGCAAAAGGGTCAGCCAGAACTATGATCTGTGGACTTTGGGCATCTGGGTCCATCTTTCTATCATTAAACTAAATCATATAGGGCTTGAATAGATGTTAAACCAAAAATATTGTAACAGTCAGAAAACGTGTGATTAGTTAACATAGTGCAGAATTCAACCACCACACAGAATGGCAGCACCATCGAGGTAGCGAAGCCACCTGTAGTACTGAGTTGGAACATAGTTTATCGGTTCCACAATACAATCTATGAAACAACGCATCTGATGCGACATTAGTAAATATTTCTTTAGGCATGGTGGTCAGGGTATGCAAGAGATTCATGATTTTATTTTGAGTCAGTCAGTCAGAACATTAATCTTACACTAATATTAATTAAACACTTATATTTACAAATCGAGGAAACATATTGAATGGATATGGAATAAATAAAACATAACTGCAGACGTATAGTTTGAAATTATTTATTGAAACATTTTAATAAATTATTTACTAATAATATGTGATAATATTTAAATTGAGTAACAGAATTTTCCGATACTTTTATTCAAGAAATACATTTATTTATTTAGTAACATTTATGTGAAATCATTTTATCAATAATACTTTTTATTTAAGATCTCAGTAGCGGTATTTCCGATACTGTTAATGTTTATAAAGAGGAATACATTTATTTGCTGATGTAATCTAGCTACCTAAAATTCTTGAGCAAGTATTTCCAAGGCATGCCTTTAGGGATTTATACCTTTGCAATGCAAGAGTCTAAAATAAGATTTATAATAGTAATGGTGGACATATATTTATTTAATTAAAAATATTTATTTATAACTATAGGGCAAACATTTATTTGAGAGTGAATTATGAAGACAATGCAGGGATGGAGTGATACATAGAATAATAAAGTTAGTTAAAGAAACACATGGTACGTTTTAGAAAGGCGATATGGAATGGCAGTATATTGAAACTGCAAAGCCGTGAATGAGTTAATAAGAATGATGAGCTGGCATTTGCCATCGGCCCAAAGAGGTAAGGTGTCACATAAGCATAACCAGGGATAAGCAGTTCGTGCCGTGATTGCCTGCTGGCTGCGTGACTTTCGTCAAGCCCTACGGGAGCATTTATTATGTCCGCTTGTGTAGGACGACTAAGGTTAATTTCAACCCTATTGAATCTGGAATATTCAAGGCTTGGAATGGGTAATCGTGTCTCTAAAACGCAACACATGTATAATGTATAGATGATTCTGGTAAGATTTAAATATATTGTCTAACTCGGCCCTACATCATCAACATCTAATAAAGAACGTTGGCGACTCTCAAAGAAATGCAATTTTATGGAATTATTAATTAAGATTTAATAAATATATAAACTGGGTGATTATTACAACTAATACGCCAGCCATTTTCTAAGTAGTAGACCCCTGCATTACAATAAATGAAGCATTGAATGCGTGTCGATTTATATGAAAATTAAGTTATTTATGAAAGTAAATATTAATGAAAATTTGACACACATCCACTGTTTCAAGTGATCATAGATTTAAACTTAGAAAATTATCAGCATGCGATAATTATATAATAAAATGTAGATTTTAGAAATATGTACCCAAGAAAGTTAGAGTTAGGCAGGCTAGATTATTAAAGAACTTTACATTTAAAAAATTTAATAATTAATTTTAGTTTTACAAACAAGAATTTATAGTTTATAAATTAGATACAGAATGAATAAGCTATAGCGGGATATTAGTAGAGTACTCTAGAGAATTTGGACACAGGTACCTGTTTATGAGAAGTTTTCCGATTCCGTGATCAGTAGCAAATTGTTCATGATTCTAGCATTAGCAGTTCTTTACAGCATTTAGATGATTCATGTAATTTAACAGCAGCAGCTTTCAAATTATTTTAGGCAGCACATCTTCATGGTTGAATTTATGAAGGGCAATGGAAGGTTTGGCATCCGATAGGCCATCTCCGGGCGGAGAATAGTCTGGGTGCTTTTACTCGATCATACCGTGGCAGGAAAAATTTATTTAATATCTTGGAGACTATCCTGATCGAGAGCAGAGCTAAAGTTAAAGTGCCTGTTTCTAGCAAGTCTAAGATGGCCTCTTTTCTTAGATCTTATCTTTCACATTTTTGTCATAGGTTATTTTTGGATTCCACTTAATCTGCCCTGAGGATAATCAATGCTTTTTTTGTTAATTCTAATTATAGAGAAATCTGCCTTTCTATTGTTTACATTTACATTTTACATTTAATTTTTATAATTACATTTTAGGGAATTTTTCTTTTTAATTAATTTATTATCTCTCACCGACTGATGCTTTTAAAATTTCAAAGACAAAAAGGGAACATACGATTATTTTTACTTTTAATTAAACATTACAATCTATTTCTAAAATTATTACTAAATGAAATTTAAACAAAGCAATAACTAATGAATGTTACAATTCAAAATAAATGATTAAAATTATATATTTTTATATAACTAAAAGAAGAAATCTAAATTATATTTATTGCCTTAAATTTGAGATCGAAATGTGTGCGGTTTATGTTGAATTCTACATATATCTATACATTTTTAATATTGCTACACACACAATTCGATACCAAAAAATTTAAATTTGGGTAGGATAGACCTATGAGTGAGAGACGATAGAAAAAGGTGAAACTTAAGATTCGAATACGAATCTTACTGTTTCAATATTGACGTAAAAATAAATACAAAATAGCTAAGTTTATAAAGATGAAAGTAAGTTTAAGTAAATTTCATATATATAAATAACTTATTCACATTTTTAATACTGAAAGAAGAAAAAAAATATGAAAAATTGCTTTCTATTTTTAGATAAAATATAAAACGAAAATCAGTATATAATTTGCCTTTTGAAATAATCACTTTACGTAAATCTATAAATCAAAATGACATATGAGTGACATAATACGTAAAGAGGAAAATAAAAAAAATCCAATTCTGAAAAATATATTTAATAGCTGAAAGTTCATGAGATTTTAGATGAATTAATTGCGAATGAAATTCAATGAGTTTCTATTATTAAGAAGTACGTATCTCGCATTCGCACGCACACACACACACACGCGCACACACACACTTGTTTTAAACATAATTTCGATTATCAAAAAATGACCTCATTATCACATGATATTAAATAAATGATATTTGACTTTCTATATATACTATCACATACTTTCTGAAACTCTTTCTTCGTTATATTCGCAGTCATTTATTCTAAACTTTAGTAATCAATGAACTCGAGGTGGAAGTAATATATGAAAGTATATGCTCACATCTACAAATTAGATTTTAAAATTGATTTGGATTCAAAAACATTATAATTTTTAATATTTAAATACAAGTATATTCAATTGTTACTATTTTTCTTCTTTTCTGAACCAACGTAACATCTGGGAAAATAAAAATATGCACAGAAAAGATAGTTTTTTAAATAATATTTAGCTATATTACTACCTAGCATGCTTTCAATATATTTTTACTACATCATATTCATGGCTATATAGTGATGTGATTAAATGGTTCTTTATATCAATGTTTAATTAAAAAACTACCTTTCCTGTTGTATTTTCATTTCACCAGAGGCAAGTATATTTATATATAAAGATAGATATAATTAGAGGGGATTTGAACCCAGACTTTTAAGCTCCCTTTAGACATATGTCGGTTGTATAAGATAGAGTGGATGATTAAAAGGAGGTTGAAAGTGTGGGTTAAAATCCCATCTTAATTATACTTTTTTGTATTTTAGGCTACTACTTCTATTATATAAAAGATTTACAGACGATTGCTAAAAGCATTATTGCATCAATTATAGGTTTGAACCCTAAATCCTCATTGACAAAATAAAGCAATCTGAGGATGATTCAGAATTACTGTCTTAAAGATCTCAAGTTTGATTCCCATGCATTGGTCTGACCAGAAACATCTGAAAAAAAGATGAGAATAGTATTACTCAAGATATTGTGTTATATACTAACTTATAATTAACTTCATATATATATTTCAAACATCTATTTTATCACAATATCCTGAAACTTATGACTAAAAATATGTTAAAAAAATAAATGATCCCCAAGATGTATATTTTGCACTAAACCAGCACTTATCAATTGGCCAAATCGCAATCTCTTACACATATCTTTATCATTTGTTCAGTATGCATGTACAGACAGCAAATTAATATAGTAAAATTGACAAGGTTCAACTTTGAAACAACCACTTTATAAAAATATATTAATAACTTTTACTAATCATTCATTAAACTAGAGATTAACTCTAATGCCAATATACTCTCTAATTCTCACTTAATTAATAATAAGTGTGGTCTTATAGAGGTAGCAGTGCCCAAGTTTTCTTTGCCAATGTTCACAGTTTTGATAACGTTCATTACACCACTCTATCTAGGCAATATATTTTGTTTTAAATTCAGCTAAGTCCTTTAGATTCAACAATAAATCCAGTTGGATTTGGTTTTGCTAAATGCAACTAGAGGCTCATTATCAGATTCAGGACAACCTATGGTCATTGAGTTTATCTCCTTCATAAATGTAATTTTTCAGCCACCGAAATATGTGAACAAATACAAAATATAAACTACATAGTTATGACATCTAAGCATCATATGATTACCATTTCCTATGCGTACAAGTGCTGAAAACAGTAGCAAACTCTCCATGCAATAGCGTAATCCAGTGCAAAACAGAATAATCAATTAATGCAAGAATGTTTGTCCATAAATCCCTACTCACCCAATATCCCAGACTGGTTTCTATGCTGTGTATTTCATCAGTGAAGGGCCTAGGACCTGAGAATATTGCTAGAGGATTGCATCTATGAGTTAGGTTCAGTGCTCTCAAATCCAAGGCTCCTTACTGATGAAGTCCACTAGCTAGAAACTAGTCTGGGAATATTGGATAAATAAGAGTTTTATACATAAACTTTCTTGCATCCATTAACTACTATGATTTGCACTAAATGATCCTACTGTATGGAGAGTTTTGCCTCTGTGTTAACAGCATGTGTAAGCATAAAGAACAGTGATCATGTGATGTTTCTGGCTCAATATCAATCCTGCCAAATAGAATTATGGTTATTGTTGTTATTAAAAAATCAGACACTAAAATGTATAAATGCTAAACTGAGTTCAAATCGATATGACTATACAATAAAATGAGCTTGAATTGAAAATATTGTGTTTTCATTTTGGACTCAAAGCTTTATAGTTAATAAAAAGGTAAAAGGTGTTTTCTGGGAGGTTGCATTAGATCCTAAGGTCTACACATAGGGTTCTCAGATCCAGGACTTCTCACTGATGAAAGCCACAAGCTAGAAACTAGTTTGGGGGTATTGGGAGTAGGGTTCTATACCCCCAAAACCAATATGCATCCAAAAATTACTCTGGCTTGTACTCAGTGACTCTACTATATGGAGAATTTGCTACATAGTTGTGAGTTCTGAATCCATAATATCTGGGGCAGAATTGAAGGATATTGTTTCTGGTGAATCTATTTTCTGGCTGAAATCTTTTCAGCTTCTTTTGTGATATTTTATTAGTAGTAAAACTCTTAAAAATCCCTGCAATAGATAAATAAATAGCTAAGCACTCCAAACAAAATGCCCCAAGTAAAAATTAGTTATTTTTTTAATTTTAGAAACTATGTTATCAACCTAAATTTTTATTTCATCAAGAAATTGAAATATCCATTTTGCAATCTTTAAAAAATTATAAATAGTAGAATGAGCATCGAACCAAGTTTTAAGTCAAATATATACATGTTACTTCTTTATCTTTCTTATTGAATTGCCAAATGCATATCGAAACAGTAAGATTCGTATTCAAATCTTAAGTTTCACCTTTTTCTGTCGTCTCTCACTGACCGGTCTATCCCGCCCAAATTTAAACTTTTGGTATCGAATTGTGTGTGTAGCAATATTAAAAATGTATAAATATATGTAGAATTCAGCATAAACATGCACACATTTCGATCTCAAATTAAAGGCAATAAATAGGGATAAAATAATATAATTTAGATTTCTTTTAGTTATATAATTTTGTATAATTTTAATCATTTATTTTGGATTATAAAGTTCGTATTTATTGCTTTGTTTAAATTTCGTTTAATAATAATTCTAAAAAAATCTGATGTAATATTTAATTAAAAGTTTAAATAATCTTATGTTCCCTTTTTGACTTTGAAATTTAAAAGCATCGGTCAGTGATAGATAATAGATTAATTAAAGACAAATTCCCCAAAATTAATTAGTAAATGTAAAATGTAAACAATAGAACGGCAGCTTTCTTTAATTAAAAACCAACAAAATGCATTGATTATCCTCAGGGCAGATTAAATAGAACCTAAAAATACCTTAACAAAAATGTGAAAGATCAAGATAAGAAAAGAGGCCATCTTAGACTTGCTGGAGACATTCACTTAAACTTTAGCTTTGCTCTCGATCACTGAGAGTCTCCAAAATATAAAAATAAATTGTTCCTGCCAAGGTATGACCGAGTAAAAGCACCTAGATTATTCTGCATTGCGAGATGGCCTATCTGATGCCGAACTTTCCATTGCCTGTCATAAATTCACCATGAAGATCTGCTGCCTGAAATAAATGAGAAAGCTGCTGCTGCTGTGAAAGTAAATGAAATATCTAAATACAAGAAAGAATTGCCACTCGTGAACTTTTTGCTGCTAAACTAATGGAATCAGAAAACTTCTTATAAAACAGGTACTTGTCTGTGTTCAAACTCTAGAGTACTCTAATAACATGCTATAGCTCTTCTTCATATTACTTATCTAAATTATAAAATGTAAAAACTACCATTTGTATAACTAAATTTGAATAATTAATGTAATGTATAAATGTCTCCAATAATCTAGCTTACCTCAGTCTATCTTTCTTGGGTGCGTATTTCTATAATCTACATTTTTATCTATAGTTATTATTTAATTATTGCATGCTTGTAACTGTCTCAATTTTCAAAGTTTAAATCTATGATCGCTTAAAACAATAAATGCGTGTCAAATTTTCATTAATATTTACTTTCCTAAATAACTTAACTTTCATATAAATCGACACACATTCAGTGCATCATTTATTGTAATGCAGGGTCTACTACTTCGCAAATGGCTGGCATATTAGTTGTAATAACTCCCAGTTTATATAGGTTTTGTATTTATTAAATCTTAATGAATAATTCTAGAAAATTACATTTCTTTGGGAGTCGCCAATGTTCTTTAGTAAATGTTGATAATGTAGGGCCGAGTTAGAAATCTATTTAAATCTCATCATAATCATTTATACATTATACATGTGTTACGTTTTAGAGACACGATGACCCATTCCACCGTGAAATTTCCGGATTCTTCAGGGTTGAAATTAACCCCAGTCATCCTACACAAGCAGGCATAATGGGTGCTCCCGTAGGACTTGACGTCATGCAGCCAGCCAGCAAACTGCGACATGGACCGCTTGTCCCTGGTTATGCTTATGTGACACCTTACTTCATTGGGTAGATGGCAGAGACCTGCCCGACATTCTTATAAACTCATTCACGGCATTGCAGTTTCGATATACTGCCATTCCATATCATCTTTCTAAAGCGTACCACGTGTTCCTTTACTTAGTTTTATTATTCTATATATCACTCCGCCTCTGCATTATCTTCATAATTCACTCTCAAATAAATGTTTGCCCTTAATCATAAAATAAATATTTTAATTAAATAAATATGTGTCCGCCGCTACTCTTAAATCTTACTTTAGACTCTTGCATTGCAAAGGTATAAATCCCTTCAGGCATGCATTAGAAATACTTACTCGAGAATTTTAGGTAGCTAGATTGCACCTTCAAATAAGTGAATTCCTTTTGTAAACATTACAGTATCGGAAATACCGCTACTGAGTCCTCAAGATAAAATAATGTCTAAACAAATAAATGTATTTTTTTTGTAAACATTACAGTATCGGAAATACCGCTACTGAAGTCCTCAATATAAAATAATGTCTAAATAAATAAATGTATTCTTTAAAATATAATCATGTCACAAATCCCACTACTGAAGCTTTGAATCCATAAAATATTATTAGTAAATGACTGTTTTATTAAAATGTATTAATAAATAATTTTAAACTATATGTCTGCAGTTACGTTTCATTTATTCGATACCCATTCTATAGAATATTTCCTCGATTATATAAATATGAATGTTAAATTAATATTAGTTTGATTATTGGCTAACTCGAAAATAAAATCATGAATCTCTTGCATATCCCTGACCACCGTGCCTAAAGAAATATTTACTAATGTCACATCAGATGCGTTGTTTCATGGATTGTATTGTGGAACCGATAAACTATGTTCGAACTCAGTACCATGGGTGGCTTCACTACCTCAATGGTGCTGCTGTTCTGTGTGGTGGTCGAGTTCTGCACTATGTTTATGAGTCACACATTTTCTGACTGTTACAATATAATATTAATATCATTTTAATTTTTTATTACTTTTACAATGATTTTTACAACCCCTATTGATGGTTTCGATTGCCCCCCCCCCACCAAACAAAAATACAATATAGGTTAAATAATTGAAATACAGGCTTATTATATACCTGTATATGTAATATATAGAGTACATGAGCGCAGACTTTCACATGACCCACTACTCTCCACCCTATCTCATAACACTGATACACTTGAACATATATATGTTGAAAGATAAATAATTACCAATATATGTATTTCATGCTAAACCAGCAGTCATCAGTTGGTCCAGATTATCATCTCTACACATATATACTATAAGTGCTCATATATATATATATATTGTAATGATCCGGAGAAGGTGACTTAACGTAAACTGCACTACAGGGCGCCATCTAGGCATTTGAACCTAGAAAAATTTATAAAGTAGGCAGATACGTAAGTCAAAAAAAAAAAATTTTTTTTTTTTATATTTTGCATCCGGTCGTTAGCCCATGTCACTAGCTCAGTGGAATAGCAGAGATTTAAAAAATAATATAAGAATATATATATAAGAGGAATAAAATAAGCCACTGCCAGTAATTAACATACAAACATTTATTTATGCACATATATATAAGATTTAAAATTATTTTAAATTAGTTTTACATTTTAACATTTAACATTATTTTTAACTTTACCTTAGATTTTAATTTACATTTTAATTTCTATTATATTATAAGTTTACATTTTAATTAAGTTCGCACAGATGGGATTATAAAAGCTTGTTTTAATATGTTGCTATAGATCGGTTACATAGATTACACGGTTAAACACATTTCAAAGTAAACATAAACGATCAAAATACAAAATTATTGATTACTGACAATTGCGGAGGGAAATTTATACGTAACCCAATAGTATTCACCATAAGATACTTGCATTGTCACCAATAACTTAAAAGACATCCGAATAAATACATTTTTGATACTCACCGTAAGGTATCATTATTTATCGAATGTCTATATATTTTGATCAAATATGGAAATGCAAAACATAGTTAACCAATAAACAATCCATGCAAGCATCTATAAACAACTTAAATTTAATGCATTTCTATTTAGGGTCGAGTATGAATAGACCACATAAATTTGCTTTTGAAAATAAACATTCTATCCCTATTTAACCTTAGGTTAAAATTCGTAGTCAAACTGGCATCAATTCATCTGATATATCGATGTATTCAATGTAATAAAATACGGCAGCACAAAAAGTTAAGAGAAGAAATTGCTTCTCATGAGATAGGAATATTACATCTATCTGCAAAGAAGAGCAATAAAACAAAAAAACTCCATAGAAAGGAACTGCGGTATCCGACTTATAATTCCTTCCATAGGCAAACGGAAGTGTGCGGCGTATGAAGCGATTCTGCCCGTAGCGAATCAATATTACATCTACTAATCACACCAATATATCCAATCCATTGACCCAATTTAACCATGAAACAAATAACCTAAGATTACCCTCCCCTAATATAACTTTACAAATCTATACAGCCATTCACGCCCGACTTAAGTTTAACATTGATATATTTTAATTTATCGGAAAACAGAAATCATAAATAAACTTAAAGAACAAAATTAAATAAATGGAAATGATATTACACAAATAAATAAAAAATACATCAAATAACATTTTAACTACTTTAGTCAGATAGGAAACTAATGCAATTATTTTAAATATGAAAAGTTTTTAATTTAATGTTCATTAATTGTAAAGTTCTTACGGTTTTAAACAGTTCATCTTTATCTGTCGTTTGTAAGTTTGAACGGGAATTCCCACGCCGTCCTGAAGATATTGGTATACATTTAGCCGATGTTTTATTTATTCATTCGGAGGTTTTTTAATTTAGTTGGTCCTCAATGTAGAAAACGATAGTTCATTTCTCTTTCTTTCTTTGGCAAAACTGAAGTGATTGAATCGTGCGTCTCTTCAATCGCTTCTCCCGCACCTCCGCACTAACACCTATCTGTCACATCGTAATAATCATAATCCAGTCACTAATTAATAATTTCCAAATTTTCCTTTTATACGTATTCGAAGGATTGACTTGGCATTATGTCATCGATGTGATGATCCTTTCGCTGAGGTCCGATTTCCTGATGGATTTCTTTCATTGGCTATTTGTTTCTATTGTTTTCCTATCTGACCGATGTTTTTACATTTAAATGCCCAAGGCTGGTTTACATTTAACTAATTAACAATCATTTCCATTTCTGATTAATTAACCTGTTTTCCAAATCAAAGATATATTTTTATCTCTAAATCTTTTTAAGTTTTTGTTTTTAAAATACCTTTTCTATTTTTAATACAGTTTTATTTTAATAATTTTTTTTATCTGTGCGATTTAATATATACGAGTTTAAGATGATATTTAATTTCAATTTTTAATTCTTAAAGAAAATTTTTAAATGCGAACTTTTTAATTTACTTTCATGTTTAATAAATATAAAAAAAAAACAATGTAACGAATGTCTGTGCTCGTTACAATATATATATATATATATATATTAATATAGCCAATCTTCATTCTTTAATGAACAGGCTTCAATCCAATCCAACTCTTCACCCATCCATTCAATTGAAAATCTGATAATTACTACTTGTAAAAGGCACCCAACCACACTTATCTAATATACTTTCTGCTTACTGCATTAAACCAGCATTGTGTGGTGTTTTAATCATTTATTACCTATATAATTTTTATAGGCAATTTATTGGCTACACACCTATTATACATTATACTTTAAAATTATACAATTAGAAATATCTATAATAATTAGACTTTATATTTTGAATGTTCAATGAAGTAATAATAAAAACAATTGCCTGTTTTACGATTGGATTTTTTTAGAATTTTAAAGTGTTCATAATATTAAAAAAAAATTTTTTTTTACATTGCAAAGATACTTCACTCTTCCACAAGGTGTTAAAAGTGAATGGAAACCAACTACTACTTTGCATGAGATGGTATAATCAACTATTACCTTGCTATAATGGAAAAAAAATACTGGACTGTCAACATAGAAATTCAGGTATTTGATAACTCTATGGAAACTGGTCATAAAATGGATACAAAATAAGATCATAGTTTTTATACTAGTGGATGATTGTTATAAAATAAAGTTAAGATGAAGATAATGCTCATATCTTTGTAGTGAAGTGATTATTTATTTTTCTACAAGATATAGAAAGTAGAAAAAAACACACCCCCTATTTTGTATGAGAGTGGGGTAATGAAATACTAATGACATCTTGGGCCTGGAATTTCAGGTATTGACCATCTCTGGGTTAACTGATAAATGAATGTTGTTTACAAAATGCATGAGAAGTGAGAAAGGGTTGCCTGTGCTTTAGTAAAGGTGGATAGTTGTTGAAATAGGGTAATTGAAATGTGAAATGTACTGATAAAAAAAAAAAACTTGAAAATTCACTATATTTGTAATTTTTGAATGTCTTTGCTGATACCTTCATCAGATTATTACTACAGATACCTTGGTCAGATTATCACTACAGATGGAAACAAAATGGATGAAATTAATCATGGAATTAAACTTGGTTGGAGTGCTTTTGGTAGAAATAACTGATACTAAAAGGAAATATGACCATGGCTTTGAAAAGTAAGGATTTTAATAATTATGTTTTATCAGTTTTTACTTATGGATTTGAACTTGGACACCTAACAAAAGAGCATTACATAAATATTAGTTTACTCAATGAAATATGGAGAGATGCATATTATGACTAACAAGAAGAGATCAACAATGATAAACATAAGTGAGATATAGCAAACAGGTGTTACTGACATCGTTGGAATAATTAAGAGACTGAAGTAAAGTTGGGTTGGACATATTGGTAAAAGAAATGATAATAAAGGATAGTTGAAATCTTAAACTGGATTTCAAGAGATTGTAAAAGACCTAGAAAGTGACAACATGTGAGATGAATAAAATAAGAATGTGTACTGGGGTGATGTGGAGAAGAGAGGCAGAAAAATTACATTGAATTTGGATAAACTTTTATCTTGCAGAGGATTGATCCTGATCGAAAATGAAGATGGTGATGAATTATCTCTAGTAGTTTGTTATCCAGATGTTACAGATCTCATATATTGTAAATTATTACAATCATAACTAGACACGACAAGAAAAGTGAATAAATGAGAAATTTTGCACTGTGCGGTGCAGCATGTGGGAGAGTGACAGCTTCTGGAACATAAAGTCCTCAGATTCATTCAATTTCTGGTTTTTTCGGAACTTGTTATGAACTTCCCAGCAATAAAACCATATTTTCATTTTTTTTAACTAAAGTTGTAAATATATTTCAAAATGAAAGATTAATCATATTAGATTCGTAAAATCTTTTATTGGATCAAAAAAATTAGAAACCATTTTAGGAAAAAAACAAACTTGAATTAAAAATTCCTGATCATGTCTGATGATGATGATGAGGTGCAGAAAAATATGTATATTTCCATAAATGTTTTAGTGCTTGAGTTTTGAATATTACATTATCACGTTTGCTTGTCAATCTTTTTAAATAAGCTTCAGCAAATTAGTTTTAAAAAAATTGTCAAACTTTTCTATCATTAAACTTTAATAATGTTTGAAAAAATATAAAATATTGAAGTAATATATTTATATAAAATAAATCATTTAGAACTAAAAGCATAACCTTTTCAAACTGCTTTATATATCAATTCTCAGCTAGATTTCCTCTGGAGAGTAAAAAAAATCTCTGCTTTTTAAAATCCAAATCACAGTCATGTGTTTTATATTATCCAATCATTTCCTTCATTGCTTTCTCGGAAGCTGCAATGGTAAGATTACCAACTGGTCGGAGAAAAAAGAATTCCTGGATAAAAATATTTAACCCTTTAGCAACTATAGTTTATAATTTTAAATGTGTTGGACTAATATAAAATAAATCATTGCATAGCTTTATTACTCAAGGGTTCATAAAAAATTTGAGCTCTGAATGTAAGGCAGTTAGACTTGATCAATAGACCTTAAGCATCGGGGTAAGCTCCTATACCACTGTGTCAAATTAAGCAGGGCTATGAATTAATGTATTTTCTTAATTTCTCAATTTCACGAAATGTAGTAGAATATACTAATCTATTTTGCTCTTTTTAAAGCACTTTTTGTTTTTATGTCTTTTTTCTATTGCCATAATACATCAAGATTATTTTCTTATGATATACATATGTCCAATACTAAATGTTATTATACAAACTGAGTTCAAAATTAAATGTATTGATGACGTTTCTTTTTCAAATGCTTTTATCTCAGTTTTCACTGTTAGAGAGCTATTCGATACCATCGAATATTTTTCTAATCATGAAATATATACATCTCTGCAACTATTTCATTTTTAAACTTGATAATACAAAAATTACTTTAAAAACCTATAAATAAATATTTCTATATGTGATTGACGTTTAAGTGCTTGGAGGTACTGAATAAGAAAAGCATAACAGTGAAACAGCCTTAATATAGTATGCTTAGCATGTTTTCATTATCTTTGTTGTGGTATTATAATCATAGTAATGAATGAATAAATTGTGGATAGAGGGTATAATATAAGTATATCTTCAAATAAACTTAAATACCCAACTTTTTAGAAAGATCAAATGATTCTTTTTTATTTATAGCATTGACATTGCTGGAGATATGCCAAACCTCCTTTATTTTACATCGTTTTTTTCTATATGTACAATGCTGGCTACACTAGGTTTAAAGGTATGGCCACACTGATGTTCATGGTCAAGAAATAAGGATATGTGGTCTGGATTGTTTTTGGACCTTTTGTACAAATATTAATGTTGCATATGTGATATTTTGATTTTCATTGGGTAAATGATTAGGTTTACTGGCAATAATAATTGAAAATGATTCATTATTCAGGAGTTCATAATAAATTTGAGTTCTGAAGCACATATCCAAGTCACAATTCAAAGAACTTGAACTTCAATGTCTGAGACTCTAATATTTTAGAGGTGACTGAGCTGACTTATAACCCAATGGACTATAAATTCCAAAATATGCATTTTATTACTATATCAAACAATATAGGGCACCTTTACTGATGAAAAGTACTTTAGTTAATTTGCAAAAAAAAAAAAAAATATGAAAAACACACACACAAATTAAGTGATAACCTAAAAATTAAAAAAAAATTTTTTTTCCATATAACTAGCAATTAATTTTTAGGTTTATAATGAACTTCACAAAACTGTGATATCACTGTATGTAGATGTTGAGCACCATTAACCTGAAACCTTGGTTTTAGAACTTTTTTGAATTTGTGAATATTTTGGATTTCAATAATTAACAAGCATTGGTGGCTGAGTATTCAGCACAGCTGCCTTACAAGCATTTGTCCCAGGTTCGCTTCCTGGCCAATGCTTTGACACATGAAAAAAAAGAATAAATTCTTTATTCTTACAGTATGAACTAAGATTTAAAAACAAAAAACAGCTCATTATCAGTTAAGCTTATTAATTTATGGGTATTTACAATTTTTTTTAAAAAAAATTGTTTAAAATATGTATCCACACAAGTATATTTATTGTAAAAGATTAGAGACCTCATTTAAAATATCGTTTGGATAATAAAAGGTTTTTAATAATAATAATATAGATTAATGACACTTCATTTGATAAGTAATCTTTTTTTTTCTTTGATTAATTGTAAATAGACATAGGTATGAGTATCTTTTAAAATATACATTGGCTTATGACCATATTTTGTGATTTTAAATTTTAGAATTTATTTAAAGGTTCAGTACATTGGAAAAATGTGGACTCTGGAACATTTACCATGTGTTATAGCCCTATTTTGTCACTATTGGTGCTCAAACATTTTGAAAACTTCCAAACAATAGGCTATTTGATTATTTTTTTAATGGTATCTCATCTGTTCCACTTCCAGAAATGATACAAATGCATTAATTTTTCATGGAAATTGATTGATTATGTTATGACTTTTGTGGTTATTATAGACAGAAGCTGCTGAGTAGTGAGTCCAAAGAGATGGCCTTTAAACTTCATATTATTTACATAACTATTCTGTTTCCATAACATTATCTTTTCTTATCTAGTATTAATAGTTAGTCATTATTGTCTCTAATGTAAAAGCCAAAAGTCAAATTTTAATGTATTTAATTAATCCATACCCTGGTTCTCACTGAAATGGTGTCTAGGTCTTTCTCTAATATGCATGTAGCACCAACTCTGGATCAACATGTGTTTTAGAATAGCATGACCAGATCATGAATTCTAACATTAAAAGTGACAGTGTGATATGTATTCTAATCCATAATGGAAGAGCATGCTAACATTAGGTTTTGAGTTGGGACAAACTGCTACTAAAATATTTGTAGTGATTTAAACTATGCATGGCAATGAAATCAAAATCATTTCCAAATGATATTTGGGATTTTATGATAGCTGGAAGTGCATTGAAGATGTTGTACAAAGATAGAAACCACAATGTTGCATTTCCTGTCATCATTTCCTGCTATAACTTGCAATTCAGATATGTTAGCACTTTAAAATTTTGGTGGTAAATAGGTAAATTAGTATACTACATGAAAACTTATTGATTTATAGATGACATTATAGTTAGGCTGGAGAGAGAACCAATAACCTTTTCACTGGACACGCTGAATTCATTGTTAAGCAGTTGATGATGATTTAAAATACTGACTTCCTTTTTTAACTCATATTATTTAAGTGATTGTAAAATTTAAGTACAAATATAATTTATATACCTGAAATTTAGATGTAATGTAGGAAATTTAAATACAGAATTTCATGCTCCCTTTACTATCCACTCTATCTTAGATGTGAAATATGGGGAATTTAAACACAGATTTTCAAGCTCCCTTAATTATCCACTCTATTTTATACAATAGATACACATGACCACACACATGTGAAAAAAGTAAATGATCTCCAATGCTTATATTTCATGCTGAACCAGCACTCATCCATTGGTCCAGATCATAATCTCCCACACATGCTCAGTATAAAAGGATAAATGATCTCCAATTTGAGCACTGATTACATATATATATATATATATGCATGCAGGAGGTGATGATCTGTATCAAATGATGAGTGCTGGTTCAGCATGAAATACATATATTGGCGATCATTTATCTTTTTGACATGTACATAGTCTTCTATAATTAAAACACTTCCTCTTTTCTTTACAAAAACTTTATTTATTGTGTGTGTATATATATATATATCACGTTTCAACTATTTTTACTTTATAGTCATTTTCAAGGATCTATAAAAAACATATTATATTATAACAAACTCCACATAATAAAACCAAAAAGACCAAAAAAATATAAAAAAATATAAAAAACACAATATATATCTATACCCCATAAAAATTAAAATAAAATATATTAAAATCAATTAAATTAAAACATAAAATATACACCAAACTTACTTGCCTTTTTTCTCAAAAAACTTTCCCTTTATACATTTTCTGTTATCCAAAATCCAATTGTTACAATAAAACACTTACTTCCTTCTTTCTTATACACTTCAAAATTATATTTATTTCCAAAAATAATTCTTTATGCATTACTTATCCAATTTTATTTAAAACAGGTTTATATCTTTTTATATATAAACTCTCTCTTACCATTCTTTCTTTATTTAATCTAACCCCCTCCAACATTTTAATCTTAAAATCTGTATGTCCAACTTCCTTACTATGTATATTTACAAGAGAATTCCTATCTCTCAAATGCTGTTTTAAGTAGAATTGGATAAGTAATGCATAAAGAATTATTTTCGGGAATAAATATAATTTTGAAGTATATAAGAAAGAAGAAGGAAATAAGTGTTTTATTGTAACAAATGGATTTTGGATAAAAGAAAATGTAAAAAGGGAAAGTTTTTTGAGAAGGGAGGCAAGTAAGTGTGGTGTATATTTTATGTTTTAATTTAATTGATTTTAATGTATTTTATTTATTTTAATTTTTATGGGGTTTATATATATATATTGTGTTTTTTATATTTTTTTGGTCTTTTTGGTTTTATTATGTGAAGTTTGTTATAATGTAATATGTTTTTTTATAGATCCTTGAAAATGACTATAGAGTAAAAATAGTTGAAACGTTGCAACAAGTGGAATTATATATACAACAAATAAAGTTTTTGTAAAGAAAAGAGGACATGTTTTAATTATAGAATTATATGGTTATATGTAATGTATATTTTGAAAAGAAAAAAGGATTGAGTGGTGATTAGAAACAGAACTAAATGGATTTGTACATAGTCTTGTGTAATGGTTGCATGAGATAGAGTGGATAACTGAAAGGAGCATGAAAGTCTGTGTTCAAACCCCTATATTAAATAATTGTAGTAAACGTTTAAATTTTTAATAATCACCAGCACAACACTTACTCACAAATCAGAGAAAAAGACAAAAAAATAGTAATAATACTATGCTATGATTGAATTTTGTAATAACAATCTGTTTTTTTGATATTTTATCACCCTGATTTTTAACTTCAGCATGAAACTTGTTCTTCTAAAAGACTTCCATACTGTGTTTAATTATAGCTCTCAAATGCATTCTAACCTCTCCTATCTTTTCCCAGTGAAAGCAATCAACATTGCAATTCCTTAGACTATATCAGAATCTGTCCCTTATATAAAGCTATACTTAGGTTAACCACAAAACACCTTTCTAGAAAATCTTATATTGTTCATTTATTTTGTATATTTAAACTAACAAAAATATAATTTTACAATTGTGGACTCTATAGCTTAACTATTATAAATGAATATTATTTTGATGGTTCTTGTGATCTTGCCATTGTATTTTAAAAATTATTCCACAGCATCTCTAAATGAAATTTTTCTCATACATTTATATTATAATGATAAGATGTCCACATCTCACTTCCATACAGTAAATTAAAGTAAAATAACAGCAATAGGTAGTACTTGTTCAATGTTTTAATTTTAGTGGTATTTTATTTTTTACAATGGAAAGTACACAAGAAGTTGGTTCAATGGCACTTGTTTTAATCTATTTATATTGTAACTTCTGAAGTTAGACCAAAGGTGTCACTGCTGTCAATTTGAAATGATGGGACAAACATTCAAATAGAAAATTAGATGTATTATTTTGTAGAAATAGAATATTAGACATGCAATGTATTAGGGATTGTGATAGAAAAACTAACAACTGAAATTTGTGAATTTTATGGAAATTAAATACACATAGTTTAAATCAATACAGTCAATATGTCATTAAAAGAAGATCAATATTGAAAATGAAGATAATTAATATATCCGCAGAGGAAATGATCTATTATTTAAGTCTAGAATAGGTATTTTAAGAATAAAAAAATAAATGAAGAAGTTATGCAGATTTGGATTAAGTGTAAATCAGAAGCTTAAATATAAGGGAATTTAGGTATTTGGGTAGTTGGGTGAATAAAGATGAAAGAAGTGAAGATGAAGTTAAAAGAATAGCATTGGTAAAGTGGGCATTTATTAAGAGAATGAAAATATTTGGTGGATATATGAAGAGAGATTTAAGACTAAGATTGATTAAATGGTATATGTGAAGTGCACTATTGTATGGTTGTAAAACATGGACAATGAGTAACAGAACTAGGAACAGATTGAAAGCTATGTGTTTACAAAATATTGACAATCATAATTTGTATATAATTTGGAAAATATGATATTAATTATAAGTAAATAAGACTCATTTTTGCTATATAGGCTGTGCCTCAGTAAAAAGTTGACTGATGTAAAATAAAATGTTAAGATGTTATTTATGCTTATTATTAATTATTCAAAATAGAATTCTTATAATTTAATACACTACTGGAAATGACTGTAAATCTGTTTGAAACAGTGTTTAAAATTCTGCACCGGAATCATGTACACAATAATTGTCACAAACTTTTGGATTTCTTGAATTAAACTATGACCTGATACTTTTGCAGACAAATTTAATGTTAAAAAAGGCTAAAAGTAAGCAGAAACTAAATCAGAAAAATCATTTGAATGCTCATCTGAGCCACAAGACCCTGCAATAAACATGACATTGTGAGCTAGGTATTATCATGCAGCAATGACTAATAAACAGTCTTGCTGTTAGAGTTTAGATTATTTGCACTAAATTTTGCCCATATTAATTTTTGCAATCAAATGTTCAGAAATGTATTTATGGCAAATAATATTTGTAAGTGAATAATGCCTTAGAATATTAAAAACAGTAGTATTGAATAATGATTTATGGAATACCATTAGGTTTTTTACTGTTTGTGCACTCATGATTAATTGTCATAAACAATTTGAATCATTTCAAATATTTCAAAAGCAGTTTTGCCCAACTTAAAACAAAATTTAATGTTAGCATGTTATACCATTATGTGTTAAGGTGTGAAACACAATGTCACATTTTGTATTATAACTCATGTTCAAAACTGCTAGCACATTAAACTTTTTGTAGTGAATAATTCAATTATGTCAATATGTAACATATGCATTAGTCTAGGAATGTTACTGCAGGAATCCTGGAGAGAATACCTGTCATTGTTTATAAATAAATATTTTAAAAGAAGTATTTGGTGATTAAAAATATCTGAAATTAAAAGAAATTAAAGAATCTTATGTTAAAATATCTGGGATTAAAAGGAATTAAAGAATCTTACTAAAAGGGTTAATAGTCATAATTAAAAAAACACCATTAAGTAAAAATACAACAAATTTTGATTATAATGTTGATTGACTTGATAGAAAGTGAATTATGAGGCGTTTATACCTTTTAGAGAATAGATCATGACAAGGTTATAAAAGCCTAACAGATACGATTAGTGAAGGATGGAATTTGCATATGCTCATGAATTCTTATCTAAGACTAAAACTTTAATACCAGAGATTTTGTCAATAACAAACAGATCTAAGACTATTATACAGATCACCCATAAGTCTCAGAGTTTAAAACAATTATATACAAAATACTCCAACAAAAGACCTATTGTAAGTTAATGAGAAAACTTGTTTAATTTCAGGAATTGTTTATTAATGGCAATTTATAGTATCTTAGCAACATCAAAGGTTAAATGTTATCTCTGTTTACATGGATATAATTTCAATTTTATTCTTTTTTATAATAACAAATCATGGTAATATTTAATTCAACATATATGTATAGAATTAAAGATTCTCTTATATTTAAAAGATTGCTCATGTCAATCAATTTGTCATCTGTTTGATATCTACCACATGTACAATTTATGCAATAAATCAAGTGGTGCTTATTGTTCATTATTTTATCAAGTTTTTAAAATTTTTGTTTGATGATTGTTCAGCTAGTAGCTTGCTTACCCAAGTCTAATTATTTCTTATGGTAGTTTATCTATTAGAAAATTGACTATCTTGGATATAACAAATTGACACAATTGCACTAATGACAGTTCAAACATATAAATGGTGCTACATAGCAGATTAGTATTTTAGACTTGCATTAGTCAAAATTACTAATGACAATGGAAAATAATGACTGCTGAATTTGCTGAAAAAGATGTGGTGAGGTAGCAAATATATGTAACATATATGAAAAGGACTGTGTTAATGAATAATGTATTAGACAGTAAATTAAAAATAGCAACTTTCATGTGATTGATTGCCAAAGAATTGCTATGAGTGGCTGAGTTTGCAGGCCTAAAAGTCTGAAAAGTGTGCTTTATAATAAATTAATAGATAATTCAAATGGACATTTCAAACCAACTACTATTAGCCATCAAATGCATCTGTGATTTGAGAATAGATATCAAACAATGAATATATATATATATATATATATATATATGAATATATATATATATATATATATATATATATAGATGTGTGTGTGTAAATTCAATGTGGGATTGTGAATATGTAATTTTAATCCTGGGTTAGATAATCTACTTTTCAATCATGTATTGTGAAACATTGCAAACACCTCCAGCAGCAAGTTGATAAATAAAACCCAATTGACCTACATAAGAGCTAGTAAAATGTACAGCATATAGAGCATGGTAAAACAAAAATACAAGTTTCAAACAAGTCCCAAATGATTATTAAGAAGATGGAAACAGAGAAAAGAAAAAAAAAAGATAATGCTACTTGTACTGAGACCTACTATTTTAAATGATCAAATTTCAGTGTTAAAATTTATCCATAACGTTGTCTTCTATATATAAATTAAAAATAATCAATTTAAAACAAAATTGAAATAGACAATTCACTTTAAATAAATAAAAAAAAATATCAATACGACTCTCATTCCTTAATGGAACCTTTTCAAGATGTAGCTTTTTACACAATCCACATGACCAATTACCCTACAGCAACCCCCCTCCCAATGGACATTATTTACATTGTATTACAAGAAATATAATTATTAAAATATATACATTAACTATAATTAGTAAAATACATATATTTATATATGTAGTGATTTTATTATTTGATATCTGTATTTGTTTATAGTTATATACATAATCTTGTAATTAAATATTAATAAATACAGTACCATAAATATATATAAAATACAACTTTAAACACTTTTACCCTCCTAGGAGTGCTTTCGAAGAGCTTTGTAGTCTTTGTCAACTAACACTAATTTTTTTTTTAAGGTATCTTCAAACATGCCAAAATCTAGCCTTCCCACTTTTCATTAATTTTTATATTTGCTGACTGTCTATTTATTAATTTATGCTTACATTTATTTATTGACATAGCTTCTTTTATTTTTTTATTATTGTTTTTTTCAATTTGTAATATTTTCATATTATTATAATCAAAATTAAAATCATATATAATAATCTATTATGATTATAAAAAACTGATGTTGATACATTGTTATTTACATTATAATTTTGTTTAGTTTTTTGAACTCTTTTTAATAACTGCAAGTGTTCTTTGGTTCTTTTCTCCAATGTATATCTTGATTCCCTATATATACACTACCACATTTGTATCTCCATTTATATATGATGCAATTTTGTTTTAATAATGAGGTTTTAGCATTTGAATTATTTATTATTTTATTTAATCCAGGAGGTACATAAAATGCAATTTCACATATATCTTTATATATTTCTTCTATAAAATTCACTTGTTCGGTTGAAATATATGGTATAGATACCCATATTTTTTTTATTCGTTGTAGAATCAATTTTATTATTTATATTTTTATAGTCCTATTAAAATTTTTAATAGTATTATATACCAAATGATAATTATATTCAACATTTAATAATTCCTTTATATAAATTTTTAATATTTTTATCTTTATCCAATATATACTTATGAAGATTGTTGTTTCTAGACTAAAAGAACTTTAAATTGGCTGCTTTATGTGGTATTGGCACTATTGACTTGTATGAAAAGTACCCTCTTTTTTCTATTGGTTTAATAATCATACAGTAGTCTAACTTGCAATTATTTCTAGCTGTCTTAAGGTCAAGAAACTGAACACACATTGACTTTGCATCCATGATACACATGACCACACAAATGTAGAAAAGATAAATAATCAGCAATATGCATATTTCATGCTGAACCAGCAATCATCAGTTAGTCCAGATTATCATCTACCATATATATATAATCAGTGCTCACTGATTATATAGATTATCATCTACCATATATATATAATCAGTGCTCAATTTATAGTAAGATAGCAAATCATCATACTTTAATAAACATACTTCACTCTACACCAACTTCCACCTCTTCAGCCATCCATATCATTGATTATCTGATTTAAAATAAGGGTATAACAATAATATTGGCATCAGCATGGAATTTGGGATTTCCATCATCAAATTTTCAATGGTATGACTGGCTGAAGAGTTGGAAGTTGGTGTAAATTGAAACCTGTCAATTACAGTATGAAGATTTGCTATCTTAATATAAACTGACCACTGATTATATATTCTTATGGGAGATGATAATCTGGACCAACTGATGAGTGCTGGTTCAGCACGAAATACGATATTGGTGATTATTTATCTCTTCTACATTTGTGTGGCCATGTATCAGTAGTATAAGATAGTGTGGATAGTTGAAGGGTGCTTGAAAGTCTGTGTTCAAATCCCTTATAAAGATACATGTAAATAAATGTCTTTGTGTTACGGTAGAAATACAATCTCAGAAATCAAATCCCATGAATAACAACCCAATTATAAAGCATTTCTTATTTTTTATATAAATGAGTAGATAGATAATGTATATAATGAAACTTATTTTTATAAAGTAGATAAATAAAGCGATATTAAAATGTTATCACTGTTGTATTTACGTAGGTGAAAGTTTATTTTACGAAAAACAATATTATTCATTTAAAAACACTATGAATTAGAAATAGATATCACAAGTCAGATGTTACATTAAAACTCCACATGTTTTAAATTTTGATAGATGTTCTTTTTTAAAATAAGGAACTTGTTAAGGATGGATTTTAAAAAAAGAGTTGGCACGCATAAGTTACTGCCGCAAAAATGATTAGGCACAATATGTTTTTGTTACAACACCCCGTGCCACCACTCAGTCTTCTTGTCATACGTAAAAATAAGTAAATAAATAATCGAATAGTTTACTGCTTGAAAGTTTTCAAATAACGGAAGGGATGGAATTGCGATCAACGGCCTTTGAGCTACATAACCACCGTTCTATCATCGCACTAAACTTCCCAGAGCTTGCCTTCATTAAAAACTTTAGTAAGAATTAATTATCTAGAGTAAATTGTTACATTTTCATTTACCATTGTCCAACTTCCTCCACTCACAGTTTGACGCCATCCATTTCAGATAAATACACCAATGATTATTACTAATCATTTTCGAAACTAGAGATTATCTCTAGCACAGATATAAATTTTAAACCTCAATTAAATATTAATATATCTGATTTTTTTTTTTTGTAACAATTCACCCTAGATAAATACTTTGCATATAATAGAAATATATATGAGAGATAGTGACCTGGGCCAACTGATGAGGGCTGGTTCAGCACGAGATGCATCTTGGGGGTCATTTATCTTTTATTATATCTATTTATATGAATTTGTAAAGAATGGGGAAGTGTGGAGGTGTTTATTATATCTATAAAAATTAATTATTGACAAGCTTAAAGAAATGAAATATGTATAATTCATTTGAGTCCTTGTTGAATTACCACCTATAACTCCGCGAAGATTTATTTAAAACTGTCATAAACAAACTCTTAGAATATTAGAAAATACATCAATAAACAGATTACAAAACATAATCAATAGAAAAAAGAAATACATAAAGCAAATATGAAAAAAAAAACAATATAAAATTGAATAAAATTATAGAAAATAAATATTAAAAACGAATTAAGTAAATAATCAAATATTTGGAAAACTATGTTATATTCCAGTTTAGAAATGACAGATTTACTTTCGATTCAGAAACATTTAGCTCAAAAGTTCATCACTCTACTACTGTGATAAACGCAGTGATTTAGAACTGAAAATTCAATTTGTTAAAAACAAATATTTTTTTTACCTATATGTTGTTATGAACTATAATAATTGCACAATGTGTCCCAATTAAAATACTATCTATCAACACATCATGTAGTAACATAGATTAATAATATTTACTAAGGCTGTAAACATTAAGAATAAGCTTGTGGTTAAGACATGTAGAGGTCCCTATCTTGCATATTCTTAAGGTTTACAGCCATAGTAAATATTACTTAAGTAATCAATGTGCATTTAAATAAATTTATAATAACATAGTTTAGCTATTTTCTGCCAAAAGTTTAAAGTTCTAAAATTTCTGGAGCATAAATTATGATATAAAATATGACATTGCACTTTGTGCCTTAATATGTGGGGGTTACAGCATGCTAACATTAAATTTTATTCTACTTCATTAAAAATTGCTACTGTTATGTTTGGATGATTGTAATTGTGTATGACTGTAAAACCATAAGTCACAACAATGCTTTCAAGTAGTTTGCAAATTCATTATTGCAATGAGATGTGGAAAGATGATTTTCAAATCTATAAAGCTGACACATTTCATGCCGGAATTCTTAATCCAGACATGCTAACATCTGAAAATTTTTATGGTGAATAACTAAACAAGGTTGTTATGTAATATACACATTAACCCAGAGATGGTGCTGCAGGAAACATGGAGAAAAAAAACAGCTATCTTCTCACTGGGATACGCTATTTTTATAACTATCATTCTGAATAAATATTATCCAAATTATAAAGATGTCTTTTGATGTAATAATTAATAAATAGCAATTTATATATCTAATATTATAGAAACAGCTATTCATCACATGTACTAAAATTGACAATACTCTCCTGTCAATATTTTTTTAAAATCATAGGTGATGGTGGATAAAGTTATTTTTTAAATAAACCAACAATTATTGACAGCATCTAAATTAGGGTTTGAATGTATATGACTGATATTTAAATTGACATATTACTTGCACAAATTCAGTTTATATACAACAGGAAAGAGAAAGTTTTTCATTTTTAACTACCGGTGACAGTGAATCTTTTTAGTTTATAAAGTTATAATAATTAATAATCTATTTATTTATAAGTCTGTAATATTATGAAAGCAACAACCCTTCACACATGTGCTAAAATTGACATGCACTTTTCTGTCAATAAGTGCTTTAAAATTATAGATGGCCAACATATAATTACAGGTTATTCTTTAAATAAACCAACAGTTATTGACATGTTTAAATTAAAGTTTGAACTTATTATAAGTCTAATTTTTAAATCAGCATATTACTTACACAAATGCAATTTATATATGATGTGAAAGAAAAAGTTTCTCATTTTTAATTATCTGTAACAATGAATTTTATTAGTTTATGCAGATGTAGTAATTAATAATATAGTGATTTATAATTAACAAATCCAATTACAGTCTACTAATTTACTATGCTGAAGTTTTGAATCATGAAGCCAGACACATCTCTGTATTCACTAGCCTGCTTAAATGTGGACAAGACAGCTGCTTGCTTGGAACAATCCTGGGCAGAAAGAAGACCCACTTTTCTATCTCTAAATCCTTAAATGTGGACAAGATAGCATGCTGGCCTGAAGCATATCAAATTCTAGACAAAAGGGAGCTCATGGTTTGCCAGCAAATTACCTAAATTATACCTCTCTTGATGATGACAATCCTTGACTATACTTTTCTGATAGACCAAAAAGAAAGCTTATCAAGAGAACCCCAGCTTGCTGAAGTAATTATATATATGTTGCTATTTAATTAACAATATGATTAATTATAAATAGCTATATTATTAATTATTACATCTGCATAAACTAATAAAATTCATTGTTACAGATAATTAAAAATGAGAAAAATTCTTTCTTGAAAAAAATGATTGGTTATTTAAGGTAAAAGAATGATTTGGTTTTTTTTATTTTTGGGGGGGGGGGGGGTTGTGTAAAAAGTAATGGCTTTCACAATATAAAAGATACTTATAGCTAAAAAATTTTTTTGGGTCAAATGCAAGAGAAAAAACAAAATCAATTGGGATGTTTAACAGGAAATATAACTTTGATACAGTTATTAAAATCATTAATATCATTCTTAAAAAAGCTTTCACTGAGTGATATGGAAATTACTATTATAGAAATGGACATTGAGAAAATGACTTCAATCGGTCACCCATTGTGTTTCAAAAAAATGAGAAAGAAATGACTTTATAATAGTTATAATGTCTTCAGAATATGAAAATAGTCAATAGCACAATTAATTGTTTTATTTAAATGTTTATAAATTTACTCACTAAGCAGCTAATTCAGATTAAGTTATTACAACAATTCATGTCATGTTTTTTTAAAATCATTTTTAACAAAATTAGTGCCCACTCTTTTGTGTTAATGTAAATCTTGTGCATTATTTGCCATTTGGATACAAAAATAATTCTTCAAGAATCACACTTGTGAATTATTATAGTAAAAGAATTTGGATTTAATTGCTCTATGAATCAATCAATAGTACTCTGTTCTTTGGGCAGGTTCAGAGAACAGTCACACCACAATTTTATGCTTTTCTCCACTCTGTTCTCTTCATTGCCCAGCTCTTCAATTCCACACATCTCTTCTCATCTCTTATATCATCCAACAATGCCAATATTTTTATCTTACTTGTTTCTACTCACCAGTCTCTCCAAATCATCTATCATTAAACTATTTTTTCTTCTTAATATCTGTCTAATCCAGTTTCTCTTTCTATGTCTTATTTCCTCAATCAATCTTCTTTCATTTACTCTTTTTAAAACTTCATTTGTTATCTTATTCATTCATCTGATTTTTTTTCATATTTTTCCATAACCATATCTTCCAAGCTTTCAGTCAATTCCTAATTTTATGATTAACTGTCCCCATTTCACAGTCATATACTCTCCATCTAGCATTTTATTAATCTTTCTCTTAACTGTCTCTTCAGAGATTGACAAAATATTTTTCTTCCTTCACCAAATGTCTCCATTGCCAACATTATTCTTCTTTTAACTTCATTTTCACTTTTTCCATATTTATCACACCAACTACTCAAATATCTAAATCTCTTTACCTGTTCAACTGTACAAATAAATATATATATATATATATATATTCTGTGATACATATTTAATAGCTGTCATTTATTCATGTATATATAAAAATTAATAGAATTTTCATTTTAAGTCATTTATTTTTTTGCTCAAGGTTTTTTTCTTGGGAAGGGTTGTTAATTAACTCTATCTTGTACTTTATTGAGCTAATATAAATAGGCTCTATAACATTATACTGCTTTCTCTTCAAAAATTTAACATCATTTAAATTTATTTCAATATCTTCAGAAACAAATATCTTGATGAGTACAATTCATTAAAGATGAAAGGCCCCTTTAAAAACTCAGCAAAAACAGCCCTTTTAATGTGTATTGGTATTTTGGAGGCTTTTTTAATAATAAAAGGTATTTTTTTCTTCAGTACATATGCCTTTTCAATAAAGTAATCTAAATTGGGTGTATTTGTAGATAAATTAAAAATATTTTATTGCAATTCTTATATATACACATATATTTAGAAATAATACAAAATGACTATAAAAATAATGTTTTTAAAATATTGTAGATAATAAAAATAATAAATATTATAATTTTACTGTAATTCAAAATAAATATAGACAAAGATATAAAGAAAAGCTTGGTTTAACACTTTAACAGCATGGTAGATAAGTTTTTTATATACATTTTGTATTTATTTATTTTGAATTACATTGTTTTGAAAAACGTTTTTAAAAGAGTGAAGGTATATAATATTACAATTTTAATTAATTTAAAAAAATTATCTTTCTAATTTTTTTTTGCATTTTGAAGTTATCCTCTTACATATAATTATCCTTGCTAATATACAACTGCATTTTTTAAAAATACAAGATGTTCCATCTATTGTCTGATATTGTAACTAAAATAAATTGTTTATATAAGAATGAATTTGGAAACTATAAAATTTAAAGGTACAAACAAGTATTTCATGGGAATAGACATTAATAACAATTGGAAACAGTACCAAAAAATCACATTATGGGAAGCATAAATCTAATCAACTATAATCAGCAACCCATTAAAACAGCCTAAATGTAACAAACCAAAGCCTAATTACACACTTCAAAAGATGGAGTCTGGAACCCAAATTCCTTGACTTCATCATTAAAACTAATCTTAATGTGCTTCCCACGAATTGGTTTCTTTATCACTGAAGAGGTTTTTCTAGCATTGACCCAATATGTGGTCTATGTTCTCGTGAAGATGAAACCATAGATCATATTATACACCAATGCCCAAGATTTAAAACACTGAAAGATATAATCATCATCAACTCCAGCATAAGATCTGACATGATTTTCTCACTTGAAAATGCCATTCATAATGGAACTTTTGCAATAATAAGGCTTCCTACCTTTGTCCTTTATGCCATATGGAATAGTGCGATGCAAATCTCTCATGGAACTACCCCTGCCACAAATCATGTCATTGTTTTATCAAACACTCAAAAAAATCAAGAAGCGTGATCAGCTCCTTGCCTCCAGTAAAATCTTTAATGACACCTGGTCTTTAACTGCTCTATCCTTTTCCTGATTATCAACTCCCACCTACCCAGCATTATAAATTAGGCAATTTTAAAAGAAAATATTCATGTTTATATTGAAAATGCTAATACCATTAAACAAGTTCTTAGTTTCTCATATTCTACACAAAATTCTTCATTTTACCCAACCACATAAGTGTATAACAATTGCGTTCTTATAACATAATCTAGCCAGACGGCAAACTGAACATTATTATAATCATGTTATTGTACAATTTATTTATTTATTTTTCTTTTATCATGATGTAATCACTATTTATTGTTAATAAAATTTTTGTTGAAAAAAACAACAATTGAAAACAGTAGTGACCCAATGATTTTTATTAGTAACAATGGAAAAGTGCTCAAATGTCACATGGCATTTAAATCAAAGAATTATTTGATTATTTTTGTTGCACATTTTAGAATGAAATTACATTTAAAAAATACAATGACCATTAATTTATTACAGAAAGCAAATAATTTTATAAAAAACTCAGGCTCAGTAATCTTTATTTTAGAATTTGTCGAAGAGAGAATTTAAAAAGTTTAAAAAGTTGAATATGGAAGTATTTTTTTATTTTCTTTTTTTTCTGTCTACCTTTCTCTCTGTCAGTATCTTAAATGCACTATTAAAGTCTCAGCCCAAAGTCAAGTAGAGTAATTAAATAGCCATTACTATGACAGTAGAGTTAATCCTTTTATATAATTATATGATTAATTGTTGGAAGTCATGTGACGTTCAAACACCTGATAACAGATAACCAATTAAGAGTCTGATTCAGTTATTTTAGTTTATTTAGGCTATTCTGGCTACAATTAATTCTGTGTATGATACTTTACCATTGTGCTAAACAACACATGGGATAACAATGGTTGATTTCTTAGTAAACATTTGCTTTAACTCTGCTGGTTCATCATTTAATGCTTCTTGAGAATAAAAGAAGTTGGTGTCATCAGAATATGAAAGTTATATATGAAAAGTTGCCTCTATATACCCAAAGTTAATGTTATTTTTATAAGAAGTAAGAATTTTGTTCATGTTAATTTATAAACAAAAATTGCTAATAACTGCCTTGTATATAGTTTTCCCAAAATAAAAATTGTTTAATTTCAACTAAAGAATGACCGTTTGTAAATTGTAAAGATTTTGCTAGTGTCATTCGTTCAAACATAACAAATGTAATTTAAAATGATTGTGTAACACCTTCACGCTCTTATTTCCACACACTTAAGATTTGCCCAATACATAAATGTTTGGGTCGAAAGAATGGGTGGATTCATTCCATTCTTTCAAATGGGAGGATTCATTCCATTTTTTCTAAAATACTATATCTCATGTCTGGAAAAATTGAGTATTCATTTATAATTTATCTTTAAAGCACACGTGCATTGGCTTAATCGCTAATATTACTACTACATAAAAAAATATAGCACTATATAAAATAATATCTCAAAATTAAAATTGTAAATAAATGGTTTTCCTGTTATGGTCCATTGGAAGAGAGGCACACTATTTTAAGGAATGTTTTTTATTGTATTTTTAAACTCATATTCCTAAGAAATAATTTTAAAATTGAAAAAATATAGTGAGGAACAAAGTTTAATTTGTTAAAATAAAAAATTGGAATATAATCCCAAAAATCAGTAGGGAGTGTCAAAAATATGCTTAGTGAAAAACTTAAAACAATCTTACAATATTTAAATTAGCATTTATTTAATAAATTGCAAATGTGATGATATAATCTATGAGAATGTTCATAGTCACATTTCAAACATAATGATCATCCAAGAGATTTTGTAGCATTGGGACAATTTTCTGTGGGAAATTTTACTAGGAATCTCAATTACATCTGGCTTTTTTTCATAAGGTTGACTCTATTCTTTACCAGTATTGTGTGAGATATAGTTTCCTGGTTAAGGTAATTTAGTTCATTTTAAAATTTAACAAAATAAACATTAGATTACAAGATCTGTATGTATAATGTGAACTTAGTAAAAAATGTGAGATATATTTGTTGTTAATAAGATGTTTCTGAAGATGTGTTAAGACTCATAATTAAATTACAAACTGGAATGCTCCATTATAGTATTAGGATCAAGACATCCACATTAATATACATTTCTGCAATAGCAGACACAAATAAATGTGGATATTTCAATTTAGAATAAGTGGACAAAAATAAGATGCTGGAAGGAATTTTTGCAAGAAATTTAGAGATCCATCAATATCTATCATAATTCAAGCCAATTTAGTTTATTTAAAAGTTTGTGATACTGTCTTGTAATTATATCTGAAATTAAAACAGGCAAAACTCTCCATACAGTAGTGCCACTCAGTGCAAGCCAGAGTAATTAATGGATGCCAGAAGGCTTGTGCATAAAATCCCCATCTAGTGCCTACTCATCCAATATCCCCAGACTAGTTTCTGGCTTGTGGCCTTCATCAGTGAAAAGCCTTGGATCTGAGAGCACTGCACCTAGATCTTAGAATCTAATGCAACCTTCTAGCACCCTCCCTTTTATCTCTACTTAACTACAAAACTAAGAGAATAAAATTGAAAACACATTAATATTTTCAATCCAAACTCATTAGCTTAAATAGTCATACAGGTCTGAATTCAGTTCAGTACACATACATTTTGGTTTCTTTAGTTCTTTAATAACCATAGCCATGACTATTCTATCAGGCAGGATTGGTATTAAACCACTAAACATCATATGATCACCATTTCTTGTGCTTGCTCATAACTATTATTCTCATAGTTCTGTAATTAAGATAAAAGGTGGCTGCTGGAGGGTTGCATTAGATTCTAAGATCTAAGTGCAGTGCTCTCAGATACAATCCTCCTCACTGATGAAGGTCACAAGCCAGAAACTAGTCTGGGAATATTGGATGAGTGAGGCACTAGATATGGATTTTATGCACAAGCCTTTTGGCATCCATTGATTATTCTGGCTTGCACTGAGTGGCATTAATGTATGGAGAGTTTTTCCTGTTTTAACAACATTCATGAGCAAGCATAAGAAATGGTGATCATCTGATGTTTAGTGGTTTAATTATATCTGAAGTAAGCAGAAAACATAATTTAAATAAATTAAAAAATAACAAACAACCACAGTCTTCTATTTTAAAAATAGCCCATTAATTTCAATATATAAATAAAACACATACTCTTCTTCTTTACAAATCTTGTTTTATTATATAAACAATTATAAAATAAATAAAACATACTTCAATGACTATATTCTTTTATAATCTTTATATTATGGTTTTCACAGAGGCAAAACTCTCCATTCAGTAACACCACTCAGTGCAAGCCAGAGTAATTAATAGATGCAAAAAGGATCAAGTGCTAGAAAAGAAGAACTGGACATAATCCATGGATTTTAAAAATCAGAGTCTACTATTTTATCAGGGCACCAAACTATGCAAAACCATATAGGACTATTTAAGAGTTAAGCAATGTGTATATAGTTTTTGCCCCCATCAATGCTTGTTAAAGCATTCTTAATAGATATATAAACAAAATAGAACTATATATTTACATTCATACCAATGACTTTTAATAATGCATTTTATTTAGACATGTGTGAATGCAGATTTATTCAAATAAATAATTATTGAATAAACCACTAAACATCACATGATCACTATTTCTTATGCTTGCTCATACCTATTATTAAACAGGCAAAACTCTCTATACAGTAGTGCCACTCAGTGCAAGCCAGAGTAATCAATGGATGCGAGAAGGCTTGTATTGGATGAGTAGGCACTAGATAGGGATTTTATGAACCAGCCTTTTGGCATCTATTGATTACTCTGGCTTGCACTGAGTGGCACTACTGTATGAAGAGTTTTACCTGTTTAACTATTGAATAAATTGCAAGAAGTACTATCTAACATAAAAAAGGGCATTGTTATACTTTGTGAAGATAGAAGAAATGTAAAAAAACTGTTGATTAATAAAGTGGTCATGACTGTACAACAAGGGCTTAAACATTGGGAGTAGAAGTTGAGTGGGATTAATTATGAGTAAACAATAGAACAACATTGCAAAGGTGGATGGTGTATCATATAAATTGACAAATTTAGTTATTCAAATTAATAAAAAATACCAAATTCAGATTATGTAGATTTTTCCCCAACAGGGTCTCATTGTAATACAATATTTCTATATTTGTATATGGAACTACAACATGTTTTTGATCAGATCAAATATTTTAAAATTGTTATGGAAGAATTTAAAGTTATAATTGATAAACTATTAAAAGATGAAAGTAGTGTAGAAATTTTGTTATGGTGAGAGAAATGAGAGAGATCATAGGCTTGTGGAGTTCACCGATCTTCCTTTAAAAAATTCTACATGAAAATAGACATGGAAGTATTCATATGAAGGTGCAACAGAATTGGATTATATTTCGACTAACAGATATTTAAGACAGAAAATTATAATTAATTACCAAGGTGTATTTACATGGAAATGTAGAATTAGAGAAGTGAAAATTATTAAGAAAAACAGTCTTAACTATTGATAATCTCAACTTTCAGATACATTTTAATGAATTTAAATTAGAAGTTGAAAATGGTAAAGACGGTTCAGATTTAATTTAAAACAGTAAGAAGTTAACTGAGACTATTCAAAATTGCAAAAAAAACAACAAAAAAAAAAAAACGATAGCTAATATAAAAAAGAAACAGCTTACTGAAAAATGTTCACTTGAAATAAGTCAATGTATGACAGTGAAAAAATATCAAAATTTTTAAACTGAACTATTAAAAAGAATTGAATATTTAGAATTTTGCAAATTAGGACAAAAAAAATTAATAATTATAAAAGAAAACATATATTTGAATTGGCAAGGAAAGCTGCAGATGAGATTCAAAATCTCAAAAGTGCAAACATCTTGGTATTAAAAGAAAAAAAATATTTCTGCTATAAAAAAAAAAGGTGGTACTATTATTATAAAGAGCGTTAACGTCATGAGATATATGGATGACTTCTATGAAAAATTATATAATAATAAGAAACAAGAAACCTATAGATATAGCATCTTTTCAATTCTCCGACAGTTTAAATAAAAAATGAAGCAAGCTATTAAATCTATGAAGAGAACAAACTCAGGGAATGGTGGAATAAAAATTGATATTTTAAGTAATAAATCATAGATTTCTACTTTATGCTTATCAATTTATAATAATAAAATTGTGCCAACACACATATAATGTAAAGCTAAATAAATGATAATTAATAAATTAAAAAGGCTTAGTGCTTTCGAGAAAGTATATTTCTCATAATCATAGCCTGTTATGACTCACTCATAGGAATCATTATAAGTAGCCAGACATGAGTTTGAACACACTATTGCAAAATTGGTTTGTACGGAGAGGCACAATGTTAAACGTAAAGTGAAGAAAGCTTACTTCATAGCAGAAGACTCCTTCCCCATTAATCACAAAGAATCATGTTTTGCTGTATCCAAAAGATGGGCTAATTGACTCATTTGAATAAAGTTTGCATATTGTACATACATAATGATTCCTATGACTGAGTCATAATAGGCTGTGATTATGAGAAATATACTTTCTCGAAAGAGCTAAGCCTTTTTAATTGAATTATCATTTATATAGCTTTACGTTATATGTGTGTTGGCACAATTTTATTATTATAATTGATATTTTAAAAGAAGTGAAAAATGGGAATATTATTGACAAAATCATACATCAAATGATGAAATTATAAAAGTGTACAGGTAAGTTGGAAGAATACAATATTAATACTTATATTTAAGAAATGTGATGTTGAGAAAAATTATAGAAAGGAGCAATGGATATGAGATGCCATTAAGCTTTGGATTTGTAAGATTATAAAAAGGTATTTGATCATAAAAGCATTTCTTCAGTTATTAAACATTGGATTATCAATCTATAGACCCAGGATGTTGTCATATTCTGAAGCATATTTTTTTCAAAATACATTAGAAATGATTAGAGCTGGGTCCCCAACCCTGTGCCCGCAGGCACCATGGCGCCCATAGACCACTTTATGTGTGCCCGTCACTATCTGAACATGATAAAAAAATATTTATCTGATACAAATAAATTTAATTTTTAAATTTTCTTATAAATTATTGTATTATAATCAAATTGTAGGACATACTACACTTTTACAGCGTAAAAATATAAACGTTTATTATATGTTAAAATTTTATTTTTTGAAATAAATATTTTTTTGTACATTATGTGTATTATTAACAATATCCAACTATAAATTTACATTAAAAAAATAAATAGTGCTTGCCACCTGGTCGAAGAAATAAATGGTGCCCGCCACCTGGCTGGTATTATAGAATGTGCTCTTAAGTGCAAAAAGGTTGGGGACCCCTGGATTAGAGTATATAGTAATATTAAAACAATTAATATTAAGAACAGCATATAGCAGAATTATCACATATTCCCCAAACCTTTTACAGAATTTTTCTAAAAAGTATTTTATAGATTAAAATAGGAACCTAAGAGAGAAAAAATAAATGGGTATTAATTAAGTCATCTACATTTTTGCAAATGTCATGGCTTTTTTTGTAAATACTATGCTAGAGATTCAGGAAATATTATAAGAGTGATCAGATGAAAATAAATAAATTAGGATTAATGATAAATATTAAAAGATTAAAGGAATGTTCAATAGATTTTTTTCAAACGAAGAAAATAAATACTGAAAACACATTGTGGATTTTCATTGTCCACTATCATGTATTGGGATCAAAAGCTTAAATATCTTTCATTATATTATTTTATATTTTTTCTTATGTTTATCTTTTAAATGTATTTAATTTAAATTATGTTTTTAGTCATTCTTTACAAATAGCAATAATATTTAAGTACTTCCTTATGCATTCAATATAGTGTAATTCATATGAAGTTTTCCAATTCACTGATAATTTCCAGATTACTTATATGTGTTGATATTAAATAATTAAAAAGCTCACACAGTTAGCAATTCTGGCCAAAGGTTATTGGTGGCTATAGTTATAAAAAAGCCAGACCTAAAAATATATAGTTACTGAAATGTGTTCAGATATGTTATTTAAGTGAATTAGTTTGGATTAAACATATTACTGTGTTTTCATTATGAGCTCATAGCTTTATAAATTGCTAAAAAGATAAAAGGTAGCTGTTGGATGATTGCATTGGATTTAAAAGTCTAGTTGTAGCACTCTCAGATCCAAGGCTTTTCACTGTTGAAAGCGACAAGCTAGAACCTATTCTGGGGATATTGGATGAGTAGGCACTAGATAGGGATTTTGAAGCACAAACCTTCCATTGATTATTATGACTTGCACTGGGTGGCATAATGCATGGAAAATATAGCTACTGTTTTAAATATTGATATTATTATAATATAGTTATATACATATACTGTAAATTGTCTATAAATATTGTCATATGCTTTAAATTGAATATATTAAATTTATTTAATTCAAGTGTAATTTTATATTAAATTTTATTCATAGCGAAAAATTTTCTACTATTGTCAATTATAAAAAAAAAAATACTAATTGGAAAATGCAAAATAATGAAGGACATAAAACATTGTGTTTTTTAATATAAATATGTTTATGTTATGTGCACCATGAGTCTAATAAGTGTGTAAAATATTAAAATATTTATGCATTCAAATTATGCGTATATATATATATACCAAATTAAAAATTGTATTCTTAGTATGCTATTAATGTGAGAACATTTCTAATAACATTCCAATTGATTTGAAGTCAAATAAAGTGATACGTTTAAAAATGATCATTTCATTAAAACTCCAAATTCTTTTTACAATTACTCACATTCATAATACTGATCAAAGAATAGTAGATATCTAATAGTAAAAAATAGCAATTACCTTTAATACATTGTTTTGATATTTAAACCACTAAACACCACATGATCACCATTTCTTATGCTTTCTCATAACTATTATTAAAACAGATAAAACTCTCCATACAATAATGCCATGCAGTGCAAGCGAGAGTAATCAATGGGTGCCAGAAGGCTCGTGCATAAAATCCCTAACTTGTGTCTACTCATGCCATATACCCAGACTAATTTCTGGCTTGTGGCCTTCATCAATTAGGAGCCTTGGATCTGAGAGCATTGCACTTAGATCTTAGGATCTAATGCGACCCTCCAGCAGTCACCTTTTATCTCCATTTAACAAAAAAACTGAGACTTAAATGGAAAACACCTTAATGTTTTCAATCCAAGCCCATCAGCTTATATAGTCATATGGGTCTAAACTCAGTTCAGCACACACACATCTTGGTGTCTTTGGTTCTTCAATAACCATAGCCACCACTAACCTATTAGGCAGGATTGGTTTTAAGCCAATAAACATCACATGACCACCATTTCTTATGCTTGCTCATAACTATTTTTAAAACAGGCAAAACTCTCCATACAGTAGTGTCACTCAGTGTAATCCAGAGTAATCAATGGATGCCAGAAGTCTTGTGCATAAAATACCATCTAGTGCCTACTCATCCAACATCCCCAGACTAGTTTTTGGCTTGTGGATTTTATCAGTGAGGAGCCTTGGATCTGAGAGCACTGCACCCAGATCTTAGAATCTAATGTAATCCTCCAGCAGCCAGCTTTTATATGTATGTAACTACAAAACTATGAGTCTAAAATTGAAAACATAATATTTTTAAACCAAGCTCATTAGCTTCTATAAGTCATATAGGTCTGAGATAAGTTCAGTACCCATACATTTTCCTGTCTTTGGTTCTCAAATAACCATAGCCTCCACTATTCTATTTGGCAGGATTGGTATTATACCATTAAACATCACATGATCACCATTTCTTATGCTTGCTCATAACTGTTATTAAAATAGACAAAACTGTCCATACAGTATGCCACTCAGTGCAAGCCAGAATAATCAATGGTACTATATGACTATATAAGCTAATGAACTTGGATTAAAAATATTATTATATTTTCAATTTTAGATTCATAGTTTTGTAGTTAAGTAGAGATAAAAGATGGCCACTGGAGAGTTGCATTAGATCCTAAGATCTAGGTGCAGTGCTCTCAGATCCAAGGCTCCTCATTGATGAAAGCCACAGGTTAAAAACTAGTCTGGGGATATTGTATGAGTAGGCACTAGATAAGTATTTTATGCACAAGCCTTCAGACATCCATTGATTACTCTGGCTTGCACTGAGTGGTACTACTGTATGGACAGTTTTGCCAGTTTGTTTTGATATTTAGTATAAAAGTTTTGCATAAAGTATTAACATTTTGTGCAGAACCCCATCAACATCTTGTACAGTACCTTTGGCACATTAGGATTTCTTTCCAGAAAAATCACAACACTTACAGCAACAATTAAAAAACAGTTTGTCACACTTTTCATTTTACACGTTTTTATTGGAAGTTCAAAAACTGATGTAACCTAAGCAATATTTCACAGCAAAGACATAAAAATATTAATTTTTGGTAATTGTTATTTTAAAAACTGTAAGTATCATTCCATAATTCCAGAAGGACAATTTTGTGCTGTTTCAAACAAACACCTATTATTAAATGTTGATTGGTTAGAAAATTTTAAACTTTAAACTTTTTGAATACAAACAGCTGTTAGTAATAACACACAAATAGACAACACAAGCTAGTAGATTGCATAATGTTTCAAGTGGTATTATTCTGCACTCTTCTTTGTGTGTTTTTGACCTGACCAGTAACGATAGTAGTATAGAAGTCAAACTCACAGTTTTAGAATCTTGAATATCGAATTTTAAGGCTAGGACTGTCACTGGCACACCAGCAGCATCCAAAAAACTTGGGGAAATAATACCACTCAAAACGTTGTGCATCTACTAACCTGGATTATCTATTTGCATGTTAATTACTAACAGTTATTTAAATTTAAAAAGTTTAAATAAAGTTTAAAATTTTCTAAACATTCTACATTTAATGATAGATTATGGACTAGTCCAACACATTATAGCCTAAAATGCCATCACTACAAACCTTCAAATCTATGTACTTATTTTATCAAGGATCACTCGAGTGCTACAAGATAACTAAAAAATAACAAATTTTTAAGCAGATAATTATTTTTGCATGCGTGCTTATCAATATAAAATTTAAACAATATTATAAAAAATGATGCCTTGAGCGGTTAGCCCAGTATAATACATTTCTAGCTACTGAGCTAAAGATTACATCATTTCCCAATTGAAAACATGAGGAAAAATTCCAAAACAGAAGAAAATATTTGTTTGGTCGATTGAAATGATTTTTAAAATTTTATTGCATGCTTTGATTAGCAAATGTCATGTGATTTGTGACACATGATTTTTTAGGCTTTTTTTTTTTTTTTTTATGTGTCAAGTGCGTTGACCGGAATACGAACCAGGGCCAGCTGCTTGGAAGGCAGCTATGCTAACATCTAGGCCACCAACGCTTGACATTTCTTTATCTTTTAATACTATTTTATTAACTTTAATTAGTAAAACAATTAATTTATCTATGATAAAATAATATTAAAACAATTAATTTTGTTGCATTTTTTTATATACCGTACGTTATATGGGTGGAAGGAGAAAAAAATTTGCTATAGTGATTTTTTTAAAAAAGGACGTTATAGATTGGCAAAGTTGGATTAAACTTGCAGAGACCTTCATACTGCAGTGGATCGATCATGTCTGAAAATAATGATGATTACATTAAATTCGATAAATATGTTTTAAACCTTGAATTTCAGTGAACCTTGAATTCGAACCTGCCATTTGTCACTGCATTCAAACCATCCAAGTTATTATAAAAATGAAAGCTATAAACGTAGACCCGACAGAAAATTTAATATAGGTATATTAATTAAAATCAATTGAATTTAAGGCAGTTGAAGGAACAAAAATAAAAGATTCGCTCTATATTATATACATATGTTATTACATTGTACAGGCTTAAACCTGTATTAATATATGTAATGTATGTGGGATTCGAACTCAGATTTTTACACAACCCACTTCTCTCAGTGCCATCTCATATTGCTGACCCACCTGATCACACACATGTTGAAAAAATAAATAATCACTAATAACGTATTTCATGCTAAACCAGCAATCATCAGTTGGTCTAGATTACTATCCTCACACATATATATAATCAGTGCTCAGCTTTATATTAAGATAGCCAATCTTCATACTTTAATGGACAGGCTTCAAACTATTCTAACTCACAACTCTTCAGCCTTCCATTTCATTGAAAATCTGATGGTGGAACGTTCAAAGCCCTTGTTAGTGCCAAGGTTGCCATTCTACCCATGTTGACATATTAGTCATTCTGACCCCTCATGTACAGGAGAATAATCCATTTATATGTACATATGTGAGGGATGGGCAGACCTTTTACACACTATTTATATAAATTAATACATTGTACAGGCTTAAACCTGTATTAATATATGTAATATATGCAATATATGCGGGATTCGAACTCAGACTTTCACACGACCCACTACTCTCAGTGTCATCTCATATTGCTGACCCACCTGATCACACACATGTTGAAAAAATAAATAATCACCAATATAAGTATTTCATGCTAAACCAGCAATCATCAGTTGGTCTAGATTACTATCATCGCACATATATATAATCAGTGCATATGTTATGTTAATTTTGTAAAGAACTTTTCTTTTAATACGTATTTACCCAATGTTATTTTAAAGAAATTGCCAATTTAAAAAAAGGTAAATAAATAATCACAATAATAGAAGATATATGATTTTTTTTTACAGTACAGGATTTTTAATTTCTGCACTCCAATATGGATAAGATGAAAAGGTTGGCACCACTGTGGACTTTGAGCATTCCATCATCATATTTTCAATTAAATGGATAACTGAAAAGTTGTGAGATAGAGTGGATTGAGCCTGCCCATTAAAGTATGAAGATTGGCTATCTTAATGTAAGCTGAGCATTGATTGTATATATGTGTGGAGATGATAATCTGAACCAACTGACGAGTGCTGGTTTAGCACAAAAAAATATAGGTGATTATTTATCTTTTCAACATGTGTATGACCAAGTGTGTCAGCAGTATGAGATAGCATGGATAGTTGAGGGTCATGTGAAAGTCTGAGTTCAAACCCCTATATAATAATAGAAGATATAATATTTGTTTTAAATGTAATGTAACTAGTATAAATCGTCCAAAGGTTAAATAATTAGAGTAAATAATTATTAATAGTTCTAAGTTAATAATTTAATTGTATCCATCTAGTTCATATGTCAGTAGACAATCTTGCACTTGATTGCTAAAAATTAGATTTTGTGTAGGTGAACTTATAGTTAGATATAGAGCCAACATGGTGAGTTTATTGGCTTTTTACCTCTGAGTTTAAGATCAAGAAACACTATGGTCTTTCTTCTCAGTTGCCTGATAAGGCAGAATGAATGTTTGTGTAAATGATAAATATTTTTCCAATAGATATATACAACTATGACAGACAAAAATAAGTCAGGGCCTTATTCCCAGGAGACTGTAAAGTCACCAACCAAGGCAACGGTTGGTGGCCGAAGGTGGAGGGTGCTAAGAATCCCCTGATTACGAACCCAGGCTGCCATTTGTGACTCTTTATTTAGGTACTTACAACTGTAGATCACTTTCAAGTGAAGGAAAATTGCAAGAATTAGAAGTACTGTCTTATATTAAATGGGACATTATTGGACTTTGTGAAGTTAGAAGAAAAGGTGAAGAGACAATTGATTTAAAAGGCGGACATGTACTCTATTATGAAGGCACAAATATTGGAAATACAAGTAGAGTAGGATTCATTATAAATAAAAAGTGGAAGAACAACATTGTGGAGATTGATGGTGTATCGGACAGAGTAGCAAGATTAGTTATATAATTTAACAGCAGATACCAAATGCAGATAATTCAGGTTTATGCCCCAACAAGATCTTATAGTGATGAAGTACTAGAAGATTTTTATATGGATGTACAAAAGGTTTTTGATCAGAGTAAACGACATTTTAAAATTGTTATGGGAGACTTTAATGCTAGAATTGGTAAACAAATAAAATATGAAGGTGTTGTAGGTAATTTTGGTTAAGGTAGTAGAAATGAGAGAGGACATAGACTTGTGGAGTTTGCAGAAAAAACAACAACTTTATATTATGAATTCTTTTTTTGAGAAAAATGTTAAAAGGAAATGGATATGGAAGCATCTAAATGAAGGTACAGTAGAACTGGATTATATTTTAACTAATAGAAAATACATATTTCAAGATTGTAATGTTCTTAATAAATTTAACACAGGAAGTGATCATCGTTTAGTAAGGTGTAAGATACATGCTAATGCAAAACTAGAGAGACAAAAATTATTAAGAAAAACAATATTTACAGTTAATATTCCTTATCTTCTGAAACATTCTAATGAATTTAAATTAGAACTTACAAATCGGTTTTAAATATGAGTTGATTTTGAACATGATTCAGATTTGAATGAAATTAATATGAAAATAACTGATACACTTTTTAAAAACTGCAACAAAGATAGCTTGTAGAAAAAGCAGCAATAGACCAATAAAATTTCTATTGAGACTATAGAGTTTATGAAGAAAAGAAGGAATATGAAGATATACAAAAATGATGCATTAAAAAGGATTGAATATCTAGAATTGTGTAAAATAGTGCGGAAAAGAGTTGAAAATGATATAAGAAAGTACAACTGTGAACTAGCAAGGAAAGTTGTAGAAAAAAATAAAAGTGTCAAAAATGTAAAACAACATTTTGGTATTGGTAGGAAATTTATATCTGCAATAAGAAAAAAAAGATGGAATTATTACTAAAAAAAGAGATGGCATCATGAAATGGGTAGAAGATTTTTATTAAGAATTATATAGTAATAAAGAACAAGTACCTCCTATATCTACTACATCTTCCGAATTGCCCAGAATTTTAAATGAAGAAGTGAGACATGCAATTAAATGTATGAAGAAAGGAAAGGCTCCAGGTAATGATGGAATTATAATTGATATATTAAAAGATTCAGGTGAAGAAATAGAATTTTTTTTAGCAAAGTTATGTACCAAATGTCTAAATGGTAATGATGTACCAGATGGGTGGAAGAATGCAGTAATAATATTAATATTTAAAAAAGGTGATAAAGAAGATATGAGAAATTATAGACTTATCACCCTTTTATCAGTTTTATACAAAGATTTTACCAAGATAATTACAAACTTGTTTGCAGAGAACATTGGATTTCCACCAACCAAGAGAACAAGCTGGATTTAAAAGTGGTTTTAGTACAGTAGATCATATCCAGGTACTGAAAGAAGTTATAGAAAGGACAAATGAATATGAATTACCATTATGTTTTGAATTTGTAGATTAGAAAAGGCATTTGATTCTATAAACATTTCTTCAGTGATTAAAGCATGGGATCATCAAGGTATAGATCCAGGATATTGGTATATTTTAAAGAATATTTATAAAAATACAACAGCAATAATTAGATCACATAATGATACTGGGAAAGTCAACATTGAAAAGGGTGTAAAGACAAGGTGATTCCATATCTCCAAAACTTTTTACAGCAGTGCTGCAAGAAGTATTTTGTGATTTAAAATGAGAAACTAAAGAAGTGAAAGTAAATGGAGATTATTTAAGTTATTTAGATTTTGCAGATGATGTAGTTGTTTTTTCAAGTAATGCCTCAGAGCTGCAGGAAATGTTGCAGGAGTTATCAGATGAAAGTAGGACTAAAGATAAATGTTAAAAAGACTAAAGTAATGTGTAATCGATTTGCTCAAAATGTGAAAATAAAAATTGATTATGATGAATTAGAAGAAGTTAGCAGTTACAAATACCTTGGTCAGATTATTACTACATATGGAAACATAATGGAGGAAATTAATCATAGAATTAAACTTGGTTGGAGTGCTTTTGGTAGAAATAACTTGATATTAAAAGGAAATATGCCTATATGTTTGAAAAGGAAGGTTTTTAACAAATGTGTTTTACCAGTTCTTACTTATGGACCTGAGACTTGGACACTTAATAGAAGAGCAATACAGAGACTTCAGACCACTCAGAGACATATGGAGAGATGCATGTTGGGATTAACAAGAGGAGATTGAAAACGCATGTTATGGATAAGAGAACAAACAAGTGATACTGACCTCATTGAAAAAATTAAAATATTTAAGTGGAGTTGGGCTGGACATATTGATAGAAGAGATGATAATAGATGGGCAATTGAAATCTTAAACAGGATTCCAAGAGATTGTAAAAGACCTAGATAGAGACCACATGTGAGATGGATGGATGAAATAAGAAAGTGCAGGGGTGATGTGGAGAAGCGAAGCTAAAGATCGAAGAAGATGGATTGAACTTGGAGAGACCTTCTTCCTGCAGTGGATTGACAATAGTTGTTGATGATGATGGAGCTCGCAAATAAGCTTTTAACAAGTTTTGCAGAATATCCCCAACCCCAGACTGCTTTCTGCTACTGATTTCTTCAGTGAGGTGCTAGGATATTCAAGCATTAGGTTAAAAATATACTTATATTATACATGTATGCAATTGTTTGTTTACTGTCAAATAGTTTAAATATATTGGTATCTGTATGGAAGAATTCATTCCTGTTTTGTTTTAATAATTAGAGATCGGACTCTAAGTGAGCAGAAATCATAGTTTTATTAAAGTAGGAATATAATCTAAAAATGGTCATTTATTATAGCTATTGTATTATAAAGGCATAGCGGTTATGCATATGACTATACTAGGAAACTTAGGAGTCAAATAAATGTCATATATTTAAGAATGTATCTGTGCTAGAGTTATATTTTAAGTTTATTGAAATGCAGCCGATTATCTGTAATTGTATTAGTATTATAATGATTAATATTAAATCTAACAAAAAATATTGAAATTTTTATAAGTAAATTTTGTTTTCCTACATATATATGAAATAAGAAAATAATATGTAAGAGATTAAAGAAAAGACTTTGTTAAAAGAAAGACATTTATATGTCAACTGATAGTTATATTTTGTATTTAAACTATTGTTATATGAGCCCGTCTATTTCCTGATATTTAGAGTCAGGTGACACTTATATAAATATATATAACAACAAAATATTTGAAATACAGGCATTCTTCCTATACCTGGTTCAGCACAAAATATGTATATTGGTGATTATTTATCCTTTAGGCATGTGTGTGGACATTTTATCAATGGTATAAGATAGTGTCGATAGTTGAAGGGTGCTTGAAAGTCTGTGTTCAATTTCCGTATATATATATATAACAATAAAATGTAAATTATTGGAATATGCTTATTGCCAATTACAGTATGTTAAGTATAGACATAACTAAAAAGGCAATAATTGTTTTGAATAGATTAGGAAACAAAAATTCATTGCACATCTCATAAAATATATATTATAATGCATAAAACAAGAATACCAAATAGCCTTATAGAATCATTTTCCAGGGTTACTACTTCCACATTCATGCCAGCACATTCATCCTTTTTTTCTTATGATGTACCAGATGTACATTTGTATATAATTATAATCATAGCATACATCCAAATACTTTTATTAACAAAATAGGGATAAAAATGCTGAATAAGGTACCTGTACAAAATGCAATGATCTCTGAAAAGAATATAAATTATGAAAAATAATATAGGACAATAAGACAACAACCAATTTCAATTTTCTATATAAATTAAAATGAAACTTGTGAACCACATGACCATTATTCAATGTTTAAGTGTTCAATTATAGATATAATATTTAAATACATGTATGTGGTTATAAATTTTTTCAAGGTGTTACTGCCCTCATTGAAAAAATTAAAAGATTGAAGTGGAGTTTGGCTGGACATATAGCTAGAAGAGATGATAATAGATAGACAATTGCAATCTTAAACTGGATTCTAAGAGATTGTAAAAGACCCAGAAAGAGACCACATGTGAGATGGATGGATGAAATAAAAAAGTATGCAGGGGTGATGTGGAGAAGAGAAGCTAAAGATTGGAGATGGATTGAACTTGGAGAAACCTTCATCCTGCAGTGGATCGATAATGGTTGATGATCATAATGATGATGTGGTTATATGTGTCAGTTGTGTAAGATGAATGGGATAGCTGTGGGAAGTTTGAAAGTCTGAGTTCAAGTCCCTTATATTTATAGGATATACCTTATATTTATAGGATATATATGTATATTTTCTAATATTTGAAATACAGGCACTCTTTATATATCTGGAACTTAATTGTAAATATAGGAAATTTGAACACAGACTTTCAAGCAATTTCCAACTACCCACACTATCTCATATCATTGATATGCATGACCACACAAATGTAGAAAAGATAACTAAAATATGAAGATTAGCTATCTTAATATAAACTGAGCATGATTATATATATATATGTGGGAGATGATGATCTGAACCAACTGATGAGTGCTGGTTTAGCACGAAATATGAGTATTGGTGATCATTTATCTGTTCTAAATGTATGTGGTCAGGTGTATCAGTGGCATGAGATAGTGTGGATAGTTGAATGGTACTTGAAAGTCTGTGTTTAAACCCTCTATATGTATATATTTTTCTAAAATTTCTACTTATTCTCTGATTTATGCTGTTTGTAATATTAATCAAATGTTATCATTCTATACTGTTTTGTTCAATGCTATATAGACAAATCTACAGATGAAATCAAAATTATATAATAAAGACGTTTGAAAGATAAAAGATGTAAAAAATGAAGTTTATTAAAATATATATATAGTGTTAAAATAATCATAATTGTTCCTCTTTATTCTTTTTGTCTCTCTTTCTTTCTCTGTATTTTTATATCTGAGTTCGAGAAAGACGACATTTTTAACATGTACAGTGTAAAGTAAAAATGAAAATTAAAAGGCCAAAAAGAAAATGACAATTGAAGACATAAAATAATGGAAAGCGATACAACTTAACAAAGATTGCTCTGTCGTTTAACATATTACTTAAATTTTTTTTCCTTCCAACTTGAGAAAATATTTAACAAGATTGACCTTAATTATATGAATAAATACAAGGTCAGGTAACCCTATGGTGGAGTGGAAAACAGTGGCACTGTTTGTTTGTTTCTTACTCTTTAAATGAAAAAAGAAAGATCAAATTCAAATGTCTAGCTCTTTATCATCTGTATTCAATAAAAGATACCTGAATAAGTTTTTAACATTTTATTTTTGTATTAACAACTGAACCCGAAATAATTATTTACTTTTATATTTACTAGAGAAAGCATTAGGCCCCACCACGAGTTTCTGAATAAAAAACTTTCTAATATGCTCAATATATTTATATTTATAAATATACCATTGTATATGCTGAGCCCGACCCTATAGAGTCTAGTTTGTAAGTAATAAAAACGTTCTATTATTATTATTTACTGTATTGAAGTGTACTGCTTTCAAAGGAAAAGTTTTTTTTTTTTTAATCTATAAAAATATTTTGAATATAAAAATGTAACTTGAAAATTTTCTCACACGGTTTTTATTATTTCTTTAAAAGTTGTTTAAAACACACACGTGTGTGTTTGTATTTGTGGATTACAGGCAAAGACCAAAAATTACTTGCTAATATTATATTTTAATATATATATATTTGCTAATATACTTAGGCTTTTATATTTATGGTTGCATAAACCAGATAAGTAGTATTAAGATATTGCATGCTGGAGTCAAAGGTTCAGTGAGAACATCTAAAAATCGCTGATCACACGCGATGTTTTATGTTTACAATATTTTATTTGCTTAAAATTTAGAAATTTTTAGCATAACATTATTTACAAAATTAAATTTAACTATAACAAACAAACATATATATATAAGTAGACTATCATAAATCCGCAATCTTTATTTCCAGAATAGTTTTTTTTTTTTTTTTCTGATCTCAAAAATAAATCTTTTCTCCTTATCCAAACTCTGCGGTAAATTAAAATAAATAATTTTATTGATTATGATTATGTACATGTGTTGAAATAATTTTCATATATGATTACATTTAAATCAGTACAAAAATTTATACAACAATGATTAAGAGAATAAATCCAAACAATACTTTGTATTTTTGTGAAGTGTTTGAATTACTGGTGTTTACATTAATGGTAGTTTACAAGAATAAGTTAATTACTTTTAACAACGTTTTACATAAAATAGATATTAATTAGATGTTAATCAAAGCAAGGAAAAAATTAGAGACAAAGCCAGCCCTGGAGTTGACGTGGGATATTTATGCTATTTTCTTTTTTTAAATCATGAAGCTCACTATATTTTATGGGATGTTTTAATTCCAAAAAAAAAAAAAAACATCTAAAAACATCAGGATAATCAAAAACATGGAACTTCAATTTTTTTTTACAAGGTTTGGCATCCTTGATCATTGTTATTGGATTTCATGTGAGAACATTTTTTGAGTGACTAAAGTCTTGATTTTATGATTTATGATTATTTTTACTCTATAATTGTATAATAACTATTAAAATCAAATATATATACATGATTACACATTTATTTCATATGTATATATTTTTATTTTTAAAAATATACATTATGATATGTAAATGATATATTTACTTTATATAGTGCTGTTTTAATAAACTGTAATAGTAATAATCAGCCATTAAGCTAATGCACATACACTTTAAGAATTTTTAATGTAATAAGTGTTAACATAATGATAACAAAGTAAATTATGAAATTCCAATAAACACAGCTTTTCAAACTGATCACTAACATGTCATACTGACTTGGACACTTAATAGAAATGCAATACAGAGACTTCCGACCATCAAAGAAGTATGGAGAGATGCATGTTGGGAGTAACAAAAAAAGATCAAAAATGTAATATATGGGTAAGAAAACAAACAGGTGTTACTGACATTGAAAAAATTAAAAGACTGAAGTGGAGTTAGGCTGGACATATTGCTAGAAAAGATGATAATAGATGGACAATTGAAATCTTAAACTGGAGTCCAAGAGATTGTAAAAGACCCAGAAAGAGACCACATGTGAGATGGATGGATGAAATAAAGTGTGCAGGCATAATGTGGAGAAGAAAAGCTAAAGATCAAAGATGGATTGAACTTGGAGACACCTTCATCCTGCAATGGATTGATATTAATTGATGCTGATGATGATAGTGAATATTATAAAAAGTTTGATATTTTAAGACATAATTTGATAGATTTATCAGATGTTGATATTTATTCATTCACATTTTAAACACAAATATCATTAAAAAGAATTATTGACTTTATGAAATCAACCTGCTTATGAACATAGAATTTATTAATTGTTATTTATTTTTCCAATATTTGCCCAAGTTCAAATATAATTTTTTTAAATTTATTTCATTTGTAAACATATTTTTTTACCAAATTAAGTCCAATTTATTATATTCTGACATAGAATAATGATTTAATATTAAAAACAAGTGTTGAAATCTTAGAAAATTATCATCAGGGAGAATAATTGAATGGGTCACAGTGTTATAGAGTTAAATTTATCAGTAATTGATATCATCAACTTTGATATCGCATTAAAATAGCCAATCAGTTCTTCTAGTACAATTATAATGTGGCTTATAATAATGTTTCTCCACTCAAAGTCACTAACACCCAAAAAATGCTCAAAATTCCAAATAAATAACTCAAAACTAATTAGATTTTAAAAAATTGACTAACCACAGCTAATAAATTTATTCTCTGGTTTGTTAAATTTTGTTTAGAAATAATTGACATTCCAAATTCTTCTGGTTTTTATCAGTGCATGTGTAATCTCAGTCCACCACATTGAAATCATCTGTTGATGCCAAAAATCACACTTATTTTTTCCCACATGTAATTGGTATCAAACTGTTTCTATTGGCATAAATATCCAAATATTTATACTTGTAATTCATTTAAAGAATGAAGGTTGTTTGCAAAGTGCATACACAGTGAGAGAGAGCATAGTTTGATTTTTTACATTGGCTGTCAGTTGCAGTTTGATGGACTTGAAATGGGTAATGCACTGATAAAATAAATTAAATTATATTATTTTCATTTTAATGAGGCGCATATTTAAATTATATGTATACACATTAAATATTTAGTAATCAAATGTTTAATCATTTAGAAAGATCTGTAAATATTTTAACACTGATTAGTAAGTTATTATAGAGAGATCTTTAGTTATAGAGTATTCTAAAAAGATATTACATGTGAGATGGATGGATGAAATAAAGAAGAGCTGGATTGATGTGGAGAAGATGGGCCAGAGATTGGAGAAGCTGGATTGAACTTGTAGAGATCTTAATTTTGCAGTGAATTAATAAAAGTTGAAAACGATGAATTTTAAATGTTTATCAGACTATCAATATGATAAAATCCACAAGATAATGTATACTTTTATAACTATAAACAGAAAATTAATATTGGCATAAAGTTATATATAGTAAGCCAGCAACAACTGCAATTTAGGCAAGGCAATGCCATATATACTCAGTTAATTCTACATGAGTTATGAAAAATATCACAAATTTATATAATTTGTCTTGTTTGTCTGTATTTTCAACATATCATTTAAGCAGTAGTCTATTTATTACCCTCAATCATTACTAATCAATCATTGCCAAAAATGTCTAACCTGGGTATAATAAAATAACTAAACATTTGAGTTTTTGCTTTTAATTAGTTCAAAGTAAAAATTATACTATCAAACCTGTATAACATCTAGATCCCCAGTTCATCACTTATAAACACTTTCAATGAATACTGTCATAAAAATAGAAAACAATGTCAGAATCAGTACTATTCTTGTTTAACACTAGTTTTCATTTGAAATTAGATTTTATATCTGTAGTAATAACATTTTTTTCATATTTCATCAAGGAGAATCTGTATAGTAGGATAAAACATTGATGAGCAAACACATAATTTTATTCCATAAACCTGTTTGATTAACTGAATCAAATGCCTTGTGAAATCAATAAAATAAATATATAATTTGTTTTCTTGTTTTTGATATTTTGAGCTTTTTTAGCATTTGTAAAAAAATAAAAACTATGTTAATGGTACTTTTTGATTGTGTACAAGCATGCTGAATATCTTCTGGTAACCTATCATCTATAAAAAAGATATCATGATTTACTGCTCAGGAGTTTATAAGAAGTTTGTGTACCAGACCTATGAAAGTCAGAATTGATTGTGGGCCTCACAATCCCAGGTCAGACATTCTATCCACTGCACCAAACATTTCTGGGACTTTCTAATCCCAAGTTGAATGCTCTATCTATGGTACCAAATGATACTGGGATTTCTTCATCCAAATATCAGAGATTCTACCTATGGCACCAAAAGATCCTGAGGCCTGCCAGTCCCAAATCAGAAGTTTTACCTCCTGATCTCAAGTTATATGCTTTACCTACTTGCACTAAGTCATGGCACCATTTATTTTTGGTTGAAAGCCACTTATTATAACCCTTACATTTATATAAATTATGTTAGCTACCATTGTGTGCAAAGATGTGTAAAAAACACACTACATTTGCAATAGATTTTTCACAGAATATCAATTTGCTTAAGTGCAAGGATGAAATATTCTATGATCCAAAATCTTACAGTACTGAAAAAATTATAAATAAAAATATGGCCATACTGTAAAAAATAAAATAAAAAAATTATTATTACTTTTATGTTTCTTCACACCCTCTAAATTTTAAATAGATATTATTAAAATTTTGATTGACAGTAGTAGGTTTAGTAGCAGTAGAAAACTCTCCATACAGTAGTGCCATCTAGTGCAAGCTTTAGTGATCAATGGATGCAGGAAGGTTTGTTCAAAAAATCCCCACCCTTCCTGCATCCATTGATTACTAAAGCTTGCACTGGATGGCACTACTGTATGGAAAGTTTGCTATTACAAATGACAGCTTGTGCATGTATAAGAAATGGTGATCATGTGATATTTTGGTGGTAGCACATTGATTATCATTATTATTATCCATTTTTATGTAATTTCCAAAAGTAAAAAAATGGTGATGAGAACCTAGAAAAGTAAAGAAAAAAAATTGAGCTCGAAATAATTCCTTGTAATTAAATGATGAAAATGTAATTGCTTTAATACACAACACAATCAATCCAAAATGTGGTTGTTAATAGTTTACATTTAAATTTCCTATAAAATTAAGCAATATATATTAAGGTTATAACTTTAAGACTATGCACCTAAATATGACAGTAGGTACCTCTACAAATCTTTAATATAAGATTAACGACTTTAAAAGACAAGAGTGGCCACTATTATCTTCAACCTCCTTTTCTAATTATATAGGTGAATCTAAAGCATTTTGATTTGCAATCGTGAAGCTATTGAATACTTCACTGATTCAGTCCACAATTAAGATATAAAGCAAATAATATTTGCATAATAAAACAAAAAAAAATTGGACCAATGAATATTATTTTTTGTTAACATTAGTTAATATTAAGTAAATTAATTTTTTATACACTACATTTTTATAATAAATATATAATGAATAAGTTTATTGCTCAGGTCGTTCATATGATGTTTAAGCACCAGAAGTGTCAAAAGTGGAAACACCCTGAGGATCCTATGCTCTGGAGTCTGACACTCTACCAGAGTGCTGTGCTATGTGATGCAAATCAATTTTGGCAGTATTTAAATTTTATCAAGATGTCAACATTTCGACTGCTCAACAGTCTTCTTCAAACATTGTTATTGCCTTTTTTTTTTTTTAGAAAACAATAAATGGGAAGTGTTTGAAGAGAATTTCTGAACAAACAAAACATTAACATTATTTGTTATAATGTACAAAGAAGGAAGTTTAATCAGTGTTAAACCACATGATAACTTTTCTTCCCAAATGTTCATCAAAAGTAATATTGATATTTTTTTTTAATTTGAGGTGTTTATATATGCGATCAGACAGGAGATCAAGCACATGAAAATTATCTGTATGTGGACAGTACATATGCAAACATATATTTTATCATGAATAATATTTCTGTAGTATAAGTTTTATTACACCACTCTCATGCAGAATAGGAACTGGTTTAATCCACTTTTAACACTTTGTGAAAGAATGTAATCATAAACATATGACCAAAGACATGAAAAATTATAACTCTTTCATAAGTAGCTAGAAGCCAGTTCTTATCTTGTGTGGGAGTGGTATAATGAAAATTATACTACAGAAATATTATTCATTAAGTGAATAATCTCCAGACTAAACTGTGACTAATGAAAGTTACTAATATATGATATTAAATTGTGAATATACGCTTCCACACGTACAAGTATTAAATATTTTTGTGAATTCTTTTGTGTAAGAAATCAAACAGGAGATTATGCATGTGGAAAAGTCAACATGTAGACTATACACACACACACACACAAATATATATTTGTGGCTCATGTTTTTATGAATTCTTTTGTAAAAGAGCTTAAAATGCAAATAGCACACATGCGTGTGTCATATGTTTTTGTGAATACTTTTGCGTGTTATCTATTTTTCTTCCACATAATATAAGTTTAAATCCTTTTAAAACGTTGTATAATTAAAAAATTAATATATCTATTACATAACATCTTTTGTGAATCTTCTTTCTGAATTCTCACTATAAACACTGTATTAGTTAAAGTATTTTAGAATGCCCTTTTGTAACCTATTTTTATTTAACTGTTGTAACCAATCTCTTCCAGAACCCTTACTGTAAATATGTCAATAAATTATATTGGAAAAAAAAACTCATTATCATTTTTAACCATTATTAATCCACTACAAAATGAAAATCTTTCCAAGTTTAATTTATCTGATTCCTTATCTCTCCTGTCCTGAATATATCGGCAAACTTTTATTTTATCAATCTGTCTCATATATGGTCTTTTTCTATGTCTTTTACTTTCTTTTAGCATCCAATTTAACAGCAAACTCTTTTATTTCATCTATCTCACACATGGTCTCATTTTACGTCTTTTACAGTCTTTTAGTATCCAATTTAAATTGTCAACTCTAGAAATATCTACAGATTAGTTCCATTTTAGTCCTAATTGTTTCAATATATGAAGAGGTATGTGATTTATCAGGACGAAATATGAATATATCAATAAAAAAGAATAGTTCCAAAACAAAATATATGAGTGGAAAAACAAACAGGTATTATTGATGAAATTTAAAAAAGTCATATTTCATTTTTTTTGTTCATATAGTATATGCACATATTGGTATATATACGTGGTGATAATTGTGTGTACACATAATGATTGATATATATGTTAACAGTTTTTTTTAGTAAGTAAACTTTATCAATAATCAGTTATATACAAGATATTAACATATACGTACAATAAAATAAGTTTAAGTTTCATTTGTTATTAATTTAACACTTTATGAATTTTGATATATCTGCTCTTTTACTTTGAAACAAATATCCCAATTCGTACAAACGCATTTTTTCTATCAAAAAGGAAGTCTTACGTCAAGGGTTGGTGGCCGAGTGGTCAGCACAGCTGCCTTACAAGCAGTTGTTCCGGGTTCGCAGGTTCGCTACCGGGCCGATGCTTTGACACATGAAAAAAAAAAAAAGGAAGTCTTAAATTTAAAAAGGCCTCTTGATAATTAAGAACTATAGTTGTGTGTTTTCACATATAAAAAGTTTCTGATATAGCTAAAAGAATCTCTGCTAAATGATACCAAACCATAACAAACTTCCTTTTAGGATGATTAAATGCTATCATTTGCCTCCAATAGTGTATTGTTTCAATTACTTCTACCTGTTTATCATGCATAGGAATTAACATTCGAACAGTAATATATATTTATTAGAATTCCTTATATATATATGTATGTGGATTGAGTGTACGTATATATATATGTTCAAACATCAGTATTACCGTATTACACACATGCACTGTATAGATAATTCAACTTATTACATTTAATCTATTATTTTACCTAGTAAGAATTTCTGTTATGTCAGACTAAATAAGTTTAGCATCACGTAATGAGCATTTCATCTCAGTCATTATACCTACATATATAAAGATGAACCGCTAGCCTGCAGCATTAATTATTACTAACATTTCCTATTTAAACGTAAACATCGGTGGCATTTATTTCTAGCAACAAACGTAAAATAAAAGTAAAGGTGATGTCAGTTCTAATTTGTTCTGCTGCCGTCATTCTAATAGTTGAGATGATCTTTTACAAAAGGGGAGTAATTCGTAGGGCACAGTGCAATTACCAGAGACAAAGTTCACCATTGTTTAATTTACTCCATTTTTCTTTCTGAGTATTTTTAAAATAATTAAATATAATTTTATAATTTTTTTTTTAAAATTTCAAAGCCAATGGCCCTACTTACTTTAAAATTATTTTAATAGAAAAACTTTAATTGAAATTCAAAACCAATTTAAATTTCAAATATATCAAAATAAATAACCTTCAAAATTATACAGTATAAGTAAAGTTGAAGGAACTCGTCGGTATCAAATTCATTAAAATAGTACACTTGCTTTAACATACTTCCTATGTTATTTTTTTTTAGAAAAAGAAACAAAACAATATATACATTCACAAGAATATGCCTGAGACTACGCTTGTGTATTATATAAAATTCCACTACACATTAACGTTGCAGCACGCACATAGATTCACATATATTTCTCATAATAATATAAGAAAAACTTCACTTAAAGAATTCTATTAAGATGATAAAACTAACATAGCAAGATCAGAAGACCAATATGTATGTTCTTTAGCTTCCTGGATATGAATTAATTTAATGTCTTGTTAGTAATAAAGTAACATTTAATTGGTAAACACGATTTACAGTCTTACATTTTATTTATTAGGTCTACATTAGTCTATAGTACACGATAATAAAAATAAATAAACGTAAAACTATGTACATGTATTATTAGGGAGAAATACTTAGAATGACTAATATGTCAACATGGGTAGGATGACAACCTTGGCACTAACAAGGGCTTTGAACATTCCATCATCAGATTTTTAATGAAATGGAAGGCTAAAGAGTTGCGAGTTGGAATAGTTTGAAGCCTGTCCATTAAAGTATGAAGATTGCCTATCTTAATATAAAGCTGAGCACTGATTGTACATATGTGTGAGGATAGTAATCTAGACCAACTGATGATTGCTGGTTTAGCATGAAATACGTATATTGGTGATCATTTATCTTTTCAACATGTGTGTGATCAGGTGGGTCAGCAATATGAAATGGAACTGAGAGTGGTGGGTCGTGTGAAAGTCTGAGTTTGAACCCTGCATATATTACATATATAAATGCATGTTTAAGCCTGTACAATATATTAAAGTGAGATTATATATCTTCTTAATAGTGAAAAATAATATTTACTGTTTTAAAAATAATTAATATCCACAGTTTATATTAATGAGTAAAAGAGAGAAACACTTCCTATAATCACAATAATATTATGCATGGGACCAAACTCTAAATAGTCATAAACCACGAACATATTTGCTAGTGCAAAGATTTAGTTTTTTTATTTTAACACTATTTAATTAGTTTAGAATGAGTGTTTTAACTTTATGAAATGGTATTAAATATCAGGTAGCTTCTTATGAACCAGAGTGTAAAAAGAATAAAAGTAGTGATTCTTATGTCGAGAAAAAGTTCTCTGCCTTTACTATCAATGAGGTTGTTTAGTGTTGTTGTGTATCTGAACAATTTAGTGTCAGTTGTAAGAGTGTAGTAAATTAGAAGGACCACTTCAATAAATAGAGTCCCATGGAGTCTTTGTGTATATGCTACATGGCATACATTATGTCTGTCTATATAAAGTTTCTTTTGCACTCAAAGTGATGTATTTGTATATGAACACATCTTGAGGCAGAATAAATTGGAATCTTCTAAAAGGTGGTTTATTGGTGGATTGAAGCATGATATTTGTGGACACACAGAGACAATTTATATTATTATTATTGGTATCCCAAAGATTTTATTGAAACAACAAACAAATTCGAAGGGTGTGCACACATTTACAATTCACATATTGATTCACATAGACATCACCACACATGTCTGTCTTTTTTTTTCTGGAGTTAGAAAACTTATTTAAGAATGCTATTTACGAATTGGTGAATAACATAAGAACATAATTTTATTATGGATTGTTACATTAGAATTAACACTAATCATAATTAAAGATATCATAGTTTAGTCATAGTGTTATATTGTCTTAATTGTTCAAACTACACCAATGCAACAAGTAGTAAAAGTCACCTAGAGTACCATTTAAGCAGCCAACTTTAACTAGAGGCTTTCCCGATGGCTTTTAATCCTGTAACAATAATGAAGAAGAGATAGTACACTACGCTTGCTGATTACTGGATAATAATATTTGAGCAGTTGTTTATTCCTGTTTTATCTTGTTGTAAGAACAGCTACACATCAAATGTGCTTTGGGGAGGGGGCAGGAGAATTCCAGCTCTTTTTGTAATTTTCAAGTTTATTCAATCTAGATTCAAACCTGGTCGCATGCATGGGTATTGCATGCACTATTATAGAAACATAACATTTATAGCTTTAGTTATATATTGGCCCAGTTCACAATCCAATTTTGACTATTATAAAACATCTTATAGTTGAATCCAGAAATGAATTAATGGAGGATTCTTAAGTAGTCTCATTTTAATGAATTTTAAATATTCACATAAGTAATTTTATGGCCTTTTAGGTATATAACACTAAGAATATAAACCCATTTACTGAACAATAAAGTTCAAATGTGTTATCAAGTTAATTCACAAGAAAGATTCTTAATATATAATTTAAATGAACTTGGAATCAGTACCTGCCTTTATTTATATTTGTCAGATAAAAAATCTATCTGACAAAATAGATTAACATTGTAATAACAAAAAGGGCATTGTTTGTAAGTTTATTAAAATTATTTTTTATGAATCTTCCTTGTGAATTATTTTTAGTATTGTATATAAACTTCTTTATTCCATGAATAATACTTTATATTTTCAAGCTTTTTGATATTATCAATGCATCCCTTATCTCATCTCCATTCTATCACAACCACCCCCAACAAAAAAGTGAGACCATCCTCTCCCACAATGCATGCATTTAAAAACAATCTTAATTTTTTAGGTGAGCTTTATAATATACAAAGGAGTACTGACAAAATTGGATATTGTTCTCTGATGGGTATGCCTACTGTACTACATGCTCTTGTTTTTAGGTGCATATTGTGGGGACTCTTCTGCATCAGACTGTTGACTAGCATCACTGAGTGAAGTCATGCTGCCATATAGCAATTTTTTGGTTAAGAATCTCTCACTAATTCAGCAGCTTTTGTGATGGCTGAAAAGTTGGAACTACATGAAATTTCTGTTTCCTGTAAAAGAAAATCGCAGGAAAAACAGCTGTAATGTTTGAAAAAGCTTACAAGTAAGCTGCACTGAAAAAGCACATTTTTGAACAGTTTAAGAGAAGAGTTCAAATTCATCACATCACAAGAAAATGCCATGAGTGAAGTAGAATGTCAAGCTGATGCTGAATTTCTTTGATGCAAACAGCATTTGTTTACTCAAAATTCAGTTGAAAATGATCAGGTGTTTTACCTAGAAATTCTGAAATGTTTTCATGGTACAGTGAAATAAAAATGTCCTGATTTATGGAAAAGTAAGGTGTGATGGCTTCCCTACAACCACACACCAATACACAAAGCCTTGAGTATGAGATTATCTTTAATCAAAACAACATCATCCAGCTTATCCATCCACCATATTCACCCAATCGTGTCCGTGTGTCTTCTTTCTATTCCCCTGAATGAAAAAAATGCCTAAAAAAACATTTTTCCAATGTGGAAGTTGTTAAGAAACATTTTAGAGGCATTAAAAGGAACCACTTTGGAAAGTTTCAGAAGATTGGGTGCATTGTATCAAGTAGATAGTATTTTGAAGGAGATTCAATTTGTAACACCTAAAAATCACAATTTTTTATTACAAAATTTCAGAGTTTTGGGGCTATCCCCTCATACATATGTATATGTACTTAAAATTACTATTACACCACACACTACTAAAACATATAAAGAGTAGTAATTAATTTATTGAGTGCACAGAAAGCATATGTTAATACTTTAAAAGACTTTAACCTGTGTCCAATGCACTTTAAAATTAGCAATAATCAAGCACATTTTGCCAACAGAGGGACCTTCCAAACCATGACACAAGATAGCAAATTTTATAAAAACAAGAGTGTCTGTCTTATCTTCGACTTAAATGTCCACTTATATAGGCAAATCTGAAGCATTTTGATTTGGAAGCATGAAGTTATTGTTTTCTTCACTGTTTAAGTCCACTATTTCCTTCACAAATTAACATACGCAAAATCTTGCAATTTACAGCGAATTAATATTATGATCTTAATGTTGGAAATTCTATAAACTATTGAAGAGTAGTAATTAATTTATTGAGTGCACAGAAAGCATATGTAAATACTTTAAACAGGTTTTAACCTGTGTCCAGTGCACTTTAAAATTCGTAATAATCAAGCACATTTTGCCAACAGAGGGACCTTCCAAACCATGACACAAGATAGCAAATTTTATAAAAACAAGAGTGTCTGTCTTATCTTCGACTTAAATGTCCACTTATATAGGCAAATCTGAAGCATTTTGATTTGGAAGCATGAAGTTATTGTTTTCTTCACTGTTTAAGTCCACTATTTCCTTCACAAATTAACATACGCAAAATCTTGCAATTTACAGCGAATTAATATTATGATCTTAATGTTGGAAATTCTATAAACTATTGAAGAGTAGTAATTAATTTATTGAGTGCACAGAAAGCATATGTAAATACTTTAAACAGGTTTTAACCTGTGTCCAGTGCACTTTAAAATTCGTAATAATCAAGCACATTTTGTCGACAGAGGGACCTTCCAAACCATGACACAAGATAGCGAATTTTATAAAGACAAGAGCAGCCATCTTATCTTTGACCTAAATGTTCACTTCTAACAAAAACATCTTCAAGATGCATCTCATGTTAAATCAGCTTTCTTCAAGTTTTCATGATTTGTTTTAATCAATACCAACCTTAATGCAATTTGACCTTTTGTTACTTCAAAATTGGCACTATTTTAGGTAAAATGCATTGATGATTATTATTAACCATTTATGAAATAAGAGATTATTCCTTGTCCAAATGTAAATTTAATTTGCAGTTAAAGTGTATATATATTTTTCTTCTAATAGATATATCAACCCCTAATATATATCATATACATTTAAAAAGTAAGAATTGAGCAAAAGTTAAACTGATAACTAATAAACACGACATAACTTCATTAATGAAAACAAATATGTGGTATACAATTAATTTAGCTTCTGAATATTTATCTAGACTTACATAAAAACAAATCCAGTATATATAAAAAATATATATATAAAATTATTGGATTTTTATACACCTTTGAATATATATACATAATGAAGATTAATACTCAAACACTGGTTTATTAAGTAAATAAAATACTCTCAATCCAAAGCACACAATAACATTTTTTTAAGAGAATAGATCCATCCGATTTTACTTTCTTACCTCAATTTCTTTATTTCTTTTTAACATGGCTTATATTGACCTCTATAAAGGAAATGATGTAAGAAAGTAAAGATGGATTGATCTTTTCTCTCAAAACGTTTTATCTTTTGCTTTGGATTGAAAGTATTTTATTTACTTATAAACCAGTGATGGAGTATTTATCTTGATTATAACATAATATTAACCACTGGGAAGTGTGTTTATACATATAATAATAATATATATATTCAATCTTTTCATAGTTATATGACCCAAATAAAATAGTTTTGGAGGTAAACCATGTGTTAGTTTTAATTAATTCCCAATGTTTCAACTAAATAGCATCTTCCATTGTCGAGATTAACTTTTCAAGGAAAAACCATTAAATCTCAAATAGTAATATATATATATATATATATATATATATATTGAAGCAGTTGGATCTGAGTTCGATCCTAGCTTCATGACATCTAGCCATAAGCCCACTTTAAACCCTAGTACTAACCTTAGATTTCCGATGCAATGGGGCTTTATATGTTCAATCCATGCTAATTTCCATAAATAATAACTTATTTCTTAAATGCATATTAAAATTAATTAGTTTCAGATTTAAATTGATCAATTCTATTAATAAATTCATGATAGAATTATTCATGAATTTATATATTATAATTGGATTGTGCATATATATTTGTAAATATTGAAATATATATAATTGTTTAAAAGTTTCATTGCATCGGGAATGTTTGATTTTGTTTTTAAATAATTTGTTAAAGTTTTATTGATTAAAAGCTACATTCTTTCGATAAGCTTTCAGATTTTCTCTTTCCAAAAACAACAGTTAAAGTTTTATTAATTAGAAAAAAAGATAAAGATTTCCTAATTAAAATCATTTTCTGATTTTAAGAATTCATGTTCTAATTAGAAAATGAATTCAAGTTAATGAGTTTGAAAACCTTATCGAAGGAATGTATCTAAAAACAACCAGTAAATCTAAAAACATTGATAATGAAAGAAGCGCTAGCCTGAAGGCATCAGAGGACAGATATATAGCTCTGAAAAGTTTGGAAAAAAAAAGTCATCTTTGTTGTAGAGAAGTGCAGTGAATTCTGTGCATTTCAAAATCATAAATTTAAATAGTGCTTCGATCATGGTGAAGAGCTAAAACATCAGGAATCTGGCTGCGGTTCCTGAAGTCCCCTGAAATCTTCAATGAAGCTGCTGAATCTTTTCCGGACCAATCATGCTGCTAAGATCATAAAAATTCATTAAAATACTGATCAAGTAATCAATCAAATGGTGCCTACATTTTACAAACTCGGACGTGTAACCTAAGGAAACCAGCCCCGGAAGAAATGGGTAATATATTTTCATAATGAACCTTAAACTATCTGGCCAGTTTCCGAACTTTACTTTACACTCCTTTTAAGAACTCTTCTCATTTATAAATGTAACAATCTGTGTAACACCTTTTATTTATGCTATTTTAAATTTATATAAATTCTCTCAATCTCTAGTCTTTAAACTTTCTCTTTTCTTACTTGGCAGTTCATTTATTATATATATATATATATATATATATATATATATATATATATATATATATATATATATATATATATATATATATATATATATATATTTGTGTAATTTATTAATGTTGTTACTTTAATTATATGCCAATAATCTTTCGACTCGATGAGCTTCTTTGTTCTATTTGCCTCACGCAAATAATATAATATTAATTCTAATAGTAGTTCTTGCCCATTAGAACTAGATTTATACAGTTCTATCAATCATCGAGTCAAAAGAAATTATTAAATGTGTGTTATTTTTATAATTGGTGAATAATAAATTATTAGCTCCGTTTTTAATCTATGCCACCGCTATTTTCTTGTTCCACTAATATTTATTTATTCAAATATAATCTTAAAATATTTTTATTGCAAAAGGGCCGATAAAGGAATCAAATATACTCTAATTCAAACTTCAGTTAATTGCTATTTAGATTTAGGAAGGGCACGATGATTGGAGCATAATTAATATGATTTGCAAATACTTTAAAATAGTTATCATTAAAAGCTCGTTTGACTTTAATTAATTGATCAAGTCATGACGTAGAGCATTCTATATGGGTTTTAGTATTCAAACGATGACTATCAAGTCTTCACCTTCAACGTTGCTGATGTAGGGCAATCTTCCACTCCATTATGCTTGTCGATAGTAATATTTCCGTTATTTCAAATAATCGAGGAAGAAAGCACTTCCTCCCTTGTTCATGTTATAATTGGAACACCAACGGTTCGTAGTTACGATTCAGCCTGGTTTCCCTTGTGTTCCACATCTCAAAAGGGCAGTAAGACTTGTGAAAGACAAGCCACCATGAGACTTAAACTACTGACCAGTGATTATCTTTCATTTTATAGCTCATAATTCTTCAGCACCGTTATCTCTCAGTTCCAGTAAATCCCACTCTGATGCTTATAATTCGTGATGAAGTGATTTCAATTAAAGTCGAACAACTTCTCAGTTATTTCAAATTAAATAATTTTTCCAATAAAGATTGAAGTTATGCCCTAAAATACGTATCTTGCTCTTCGTGAATGGATTTGCGAATGTGAAAATAAATATCACATTCTTTTGTATAAAATTAGAGTAATAAATTCCTTTACTAATGAATACTGTTATCTGCCTTTTATTTCTTGTTGGGGGCATAGACATAGACTTTCAAATATTGCGTAATATTCATTGGCATATAATAAGGACCGCCACTCGTATTATAATTATAAACTTTGTTTAAGGACTAGAATTAATTAATTTAATCTTTATTTAACATTCAAACAAAACAAATTATTATTATTAAATATTTTCTAAACACACTTGGTTTCTTAGTTATTAATACATATGATTCGATTTAAAATTATTTTAGTCAGTTTATTATCAGATATTAATGTCAGTTCAGGTGTCTCTGATCCTCACCAACCATTGAGCTAGTTTCTTGGTGCATAGCACTGTGCCGTCAATTTATGCTAATCTGAGCTGGTGAGTTGGGGTTGAATTCAGTTCGAACTGACTGAGTTTGGATCCAACTTGCAGTTTAGGTGGTGGGTTTTTCGACTGGTACAATATATATATATATATATATATATAACATCAACATATATATGTGTGACTGAGACCACTCAAAGAAGTATGGAAAGATGCATGGCGACAGTAACAAGAAGAGATCGAAAATGTAATATATGGGTAAGAAAACAAACAGGTGTTACTGACCTCATTGAAAAAATTAAAAGACTGAAGTAGAAAGGGGCTAGACATATTGCTAGAAGAGATGATAGTAGATCGATAATTGAAATTTTAAACTGGATTCCTTCAATTATCGATCTACTATCATCTCAAGACCCAGAAATAGACCACATGTGAGAAGGATGGATGAAATAAGAAAGTGTGCAGGTTGATGTGGAGAAGAGAAGCTAAAGATCAGAGAAGATGGATTGAACTTGAAAAGACCATCCTGCAGTGGATTGATAATAGTTGATGATGATGATGAACTGTATTTGCTAATTTCAGCTTGGAAAGAATTGTAAATTTAAAAGTGCAAATAAAAAAAAAATCTTATTATTAATTCTGGATTGAAAAATGATTGATATTACATTTTTGTAGTGCCTTTTTGAGGTGACCTTCAGCCTCCATGTTCATGATCAACATAAAACATATTTACTTTAAAAAAAGGCTTTAACCTTTATCATATGTGCCTTGAACGTTTATAATAGTCAAACAATCTTCTTTTTTTGACTATAGAGGGACCTCCCAAACCTCAACACAAGACAGCAAATGTATAAAGACAAGACTTCATTTGATTATTATAAACATTCAAAGAGCATTTGATAAAGGTCAAAGCCTTTCTTCAAAGTATTTACATGCAACTAAAAACATATTTTTAGAAAGACTGTTATTTTCAATCCCTTTCACTTATTTAATCAAATAGATTATACTTTGTACTTAGAAAACTGAAAAGTACACAACTTAGTCTTATAATGTTGCATATTATATTTTTCAAATTTTATAAATATCCTTCACTAAATATTTTAATGATTTAGATTTGCTGTAGAGGGACTATATTTAAATTTATATATGAAATTAGGTAAAACAACAGCTCTACATAATACTAATTTAACTGTAATGGAGGTTGGAATATGTTGAAGTATCTATCTTAATTTGTTAAGGTGTACAATATTACTGACTGGGTTACATTTTAGTATCAAGTCTATTTAAAATATGCCTAGATATTTAAATTGATCTGCATTCTCAGACTGATAGTTAAAAAATCAAAGAATGTTAATTATACCAAAATAAATAATTGAATGATTTATTGTTTAGGATTTAACCACTAAACATCACCTGATCACCATATTTATGCTTCCACAGAGGCGGAACTCTCCATACAGTAGCCCCAATCAGTGCATGCTAGAGTAACCAATGAATTCAAGAAGATTTGTTTTCATTTTGGACTCAAAGATTTATAGTTATTTAATAAGTAAAAGGTGGCTGCTGGAATGTTGCATTAGATCCCAAATCTAGGTCCAGTGCTCTCAGATCCAAAACTATTCACTGATGAAGGCCACAAGCTAGAAACTAGTCTGGGGATATTGGATAAGTAGGCACTAGATAGAAATTTTATATGCTAACCTCTCTGCATCTAATAATTACTCTGGCTTGCACTGAGTACCTCTGTATTTAGGATTTCATAAAAAGTTTTATTATCAAAAATAATAGAATTGGAACAGTCTGTGAATCTTAAACTCCATAGTTGGTCAGTCTACCACCACATCAAACTTATCAAGACATCTCAGGCAGGAATGTTAATCAAAAATTTTTTGAATTGATATCATAAATTTACACAACAAGATAAAGTTATTTTGTTTTTTTAATTGGTTCAACCTAAAACTTTTACCCCCAAACATCATCATCTCTTGGTACCAGTTTTATAAAATCACTTATCAACTTCTAAAAATAGTTGTCGTAGAATAAGAAATCGAGCTGAAGTACATACATGTTATCAAACCACATATTCATTTTCAAATGCTTTAGACATTTTTCTACAAGTAAATCATGATTTCTCTCATATGAGTGAAACAGTTGCATAATCAACACAACCTTTTAAGGACAACCAAAGTGATATATAAATTACACTTTTTATTACAGTTTTTTTAAAAAAATTTAATAACACAAACATAAACATTTGGTTTAAATGGTCTAGGTTTGCACCTGGTCTCAACTCTATATCTCCAGAGATCTATATCTTTTCTTCATGTAACTTGTCATAGGCTTGCTCAGTTATCCCTTTCTTTGGTTATTGATCCTACAGATATGCCACCTCCATTTTCAAGTTATTGGATTGCTGATTTATGGAAGTCAGTTATTAAGTCAATACCCTCAGTTCAAGTTGTGCTTGATGGAAAATTGACATTCTGGGATGTTTATAAATTAAATTTCCACATTATACTCCTCCTTTGACTTCATTAGGTGCTTCAAATAAAGTTCTCTTGCATGAAATGAAACTTCTATTCATTGAAGCAAGACATGTTGATTTTGTGCTTAAACTGAATTTAAATGCTCTCCCAACAAGTTATTTTTTGTGACCAGCAGAGGCTTCATTAGGATTTCATCTCAGTGTCAGTTGTGTAGATTGTTTGATGAGCCAACATAACATATGTTCTATATTTGTCCTACTCTTAAGTTGATTAGGGACTTTATTGTTGTGAATGTCTCTCTGGATCTTAGGGATGCTCTTTCTGTTTCTAATACTCTCAAGAAGGGTTCTTTTGCTGCAACAAGATTATCTATCTTTATTACATTTTCTTTATGGTTGACACATTGCAGGCTCATCTTTGGTCAATCTCAGGACTTGGCTCTAACTGTCTTTATCAAGCTCCTTGACCAAGTCAAGCAGTGAGACTCTCTGCTTTCACCTGTGAGTCTACATGATGACACTTGGGTGAAAGTTTCATTTTCCTCTTATAAAGAATATCTTTTTCTCTGCATTGACCTATTCAAGTTTTATTCTGAATATGTAATTTTTTTTAAAGTTTAACTGTATATTACTATGTTACTATGTTTAATAAATTTATTTTAAAACAACTATAAAAAAACATTTGGTTCTTAATTTTTTATCATGCTTGATTTGGTAAAATTAAATGCCATCAAAATGTGGCTCTACCATTTTTAGTATTCACACTTCTTTAAAACTCCTGAATAATAAACCCATTTTATTATTTAGATGCTTCATGATAATTGCTATAATGTTTTTTATCTTTTTATTTTAGTCATTCAAAACAGTAAAATACCAATATGAATTTTATATATTTTTAATTAATTCCAGTAGTTTTGAACCTAGTATACAACATCTTATCTTAGGGATTGTACAGGGATCTTACAGAAGCTCCATTTCTTCCATTTTTAAAAATAACAATGAATTGTTTTATTTTTATATATATGAATATCTCTGTCCAACTCTATGTAAATGAATAAAATGAACATTTTATAATTTCATAAAACCAAGTGACAAAGAAAAATATTTTTCCAATTCCATATTTCACCATGTCAAAAAATAAGTTCCAATTGATCATAGTTAGAAAACCGTAAGCCCAAAGTGGTCATAGTGAGTACAATGATTGCATATTGATTATATAATTTTTTTAAGTATATAGTAAGTACTTGAAATAGTCAATCTCTGTGCAAATACAAAGTATACAAAACAACAGATTAAACAAGTTAACAAAAACCATAGCCTTATTTCATATGATATTGGACCAATATTTACTGTAATCTAAAGTTATTATGAAGCTCCTCATTCACATGATTACTATCTCATACTAGCACATAATTGTTAATAAGCAAGGCAAAACTCTCCATACAGTAGTGCCACCCTGTGCCAACCAGTGTAATCAAATGGATGCCTAGGCTTGTGCATAAAATCCCTGTCTAGTAACTACTCATCCAATATCCCCAGACTAGTTTCTGGCTTGTGGCCTTGCTGTGCTCTCAGATCCAAGGCTCCTCACTGACGAAGGCCACAAGCCAGAAACTAGTCTGGGGATATTGGATGAGTAGGCACTAGATAGGTATTTTATGCACAATCCTCCATTGATTACTCTGGTTGGCACAGGGTGGTACTACTGTATGGAGAGTTTTGCCTTGTTTATTAAGCTCCTCATTCATTTCAATATTTGTTGGAGGAGAGATGTCACATGTTTCAATTTTAAGGAAGTCATAATTATACAATAATTATCAGAAAAAAAGGCAAGATGTTTGTTTTAAATGAACTCAAGATTAAATATATTCATATACATGACTCCTTAAGATAATTTCATTCATTTTTATTCAATTGTATATATATATATGTTAATTCTAATGTTTTCACGGATAAAAGATGTCATATTATTATTACTATTTGCGGGATATTCCGTGTAGTGAAAAAGCTAAATGCTGACGTTTCAGTACAATATCAAGTACCTTCCTCAGAGCGTCCTCTTTCTCAAATCATAACATGCATTCTTATGATTTGAGAAAGAGGACACTCTGAGGAAGGTACTTGATATTGTACTGAAACGTCAGCATTTAGCTTTTTCACTACACGGAATATCCCGCAAATAGTAATAATAATATGACATATATATATAAATGTTTTGTTTATTTTAATTTTTTTATAATTATTATTAATATTTGTAATTAAATATGTTTGTGTAATCACATCTCCATTCTTAAATCACACCCACATTAATTCTGATTTCAATATTTTCCTTCCTATTTTTGAACACAAACCTGAATCATTTGGTATAGATATAGAATAGTCAAAATTGGTGTAGATAAAAAATGGTCAAAATTACACCAAATTCACAATTCAACCAGACTAGCTAAGAAGCTAATCATTTTACTACTACAAGCAGAATTTTCAAGTATAAAGAATTACAAAATAACATCACATGATCACCATTTCTTATGCTTGATCACACTGTTAAAACAAGCAAATCTCTCCTTGCAATAGTGCCACTCAGTGCAAGTCAGAGTAATCAATGGTTGCAAGAAAGTAATAAGCTAAAAACTAGTCTGGGGATATTGGATGAATTGGCACTAGATAAGGATTTTATGCATGAACCTTCTTGCACCCATTGATTACTCTAACTTGCATTAAGTGGCACTACTGTACAGAGAGTTTCACCTGTTTTTACAAAATAACATATTTAAATTAAACATTATTCACAATTCCATTTACGTCTCATCCAACATTAATATTAAATGAACTTTTAAATAAGTTAACTGTTTATGATTCTGAAGCGATTAACTTATTTAAAAGTTCTTTTAATATCTAGGTTGTATGGGAAGCAAGTGAAATTGTGGGTAATGTTTAGTTTAAATATGTTATTTTGTAGTTCTTTATACTTGGGAAATCTGCTTGTAGCAGTAAAACAGTCAGTAGTGTTTTAGGGTTTATTTTCTTGGCTAGTCTGGTTGAATTGTAAATTTGATGTAATTTTGATTACGTATTGATTAGTTTACCTTTAAGCTTTTAATGGTGGACTTTATATCTCAAGATCTATGAATTGCAATTTATTTCTGTAACTTCTGATGTTTAGATTTCTTATGATCTTCCATGATTGATGGCAATTTTACTTGTTGGCTGTCAGATGTTATTATAAGTAAAAATTGCTTCTAATGGAAAAATTGACACTACTATTTAATAATAATTGTATGTTGGTTTATTTCCATAATCTAATATCAAATGTCTTAATCAAACTTTATGTAAACCTTCCAAATATATTGAACTGCTAGTAATAGCACACAGCTTAGGATATAACAGAATGCTTTGAGTGGTATTATCCTAATCTCTTCTCAGATGTTACTAGCCAAATTAGTTAGAACATGAAAATAGAACCTTGAAATTTAGATTTATAATTATTAAATTTAAGATTATGTTCCAATCAATTGTCATCTTAAATTCGATATTCATGTATGAGAAAATACGGGTTAGATTCTCATGCTAGTACTATTGCTGGCAAGTCAGGAATACTTGAAAAAGAGAGGAGAATAACAATCAAACCTGGATCTTTAGATTTATGATTATTGAATTTAAGATTATGTTCTAACTGATCGTCACCTTAAATTCAACATTCATGAATGTGAACATCCAGGTTAGACTCACATGCTAATACTGATTGAGTCAATACACCTGAAAATGTGAGAAGAATAAGAATTGAACTGGGGCCTTTCGATTTGTGAATATTGAACTTAAAATAATGTTCTAACCAATTTTCACTTTAAATTCAATATTCATGAATATTAAAATACAAGTACTTAACCTAGATGTAATTAAAGGGATTTGAAGCCAGTCTTTCAAGCCCTATAGTCATAGAATGGATGATTGTTGGGGTTCCTTGAAAATCTGGATTCAAATCCCTTTTAATATTCATGAATGTAAAAATCTGGGTTCGATTCCTATTCTAGACCTGTCATGGTCAGGTCATCAAGACTTGAAGAAGAGAGAAGAATAATACCATTTGAAACACTGTTATATACTAATCTGTGCACTGTTACTAACAGTTGAATGGATTTGAAAGTTTGAATAATGAGTGGATATTTTTAAAGACATCTAACCTTTAATTCTAGATTATGACAATAGCCTAGCATATAATTACTATTGAAATGTCATCATCACAAATCTTTAGATGAACACAATTTATAACAGTATGATTAAGGTGGAGCATATTTTAGTGCCACTTTTAACTTTTCTTCATGCTAATATTGACCCTTCCAGCAATTTGTATAAATAAGAGCCATTTCTTATGAAATATTGACTTTCTTTATTTGCTTTTTTTAAAAATTATAAGTTAATCTGCAAGATACTTTTATTTTAAGCATAGGTGTATCTCAATTTCTCATAAATAATTTCATGTCTATTAAAGTCTTTGAGATAACCAACCATATTCTGGACAAGAAATTTGATTATAATGGAACATTGAAGTTTGCAGAACCTACTGACATTATTTTCAATAACTTAGGATAATTTATGATATCTACTAACATGGTCACCAAAGTCTCAAAATATTGATATTGATATCAATGTCATTAACCAAAAAAGAATAGTAATCTTCTTTCTCTGAACACAGAATTTATTGTCAGATCTAAAGTGACTAATTATATGTTGCAAAACCAATTACTAACAGCTTTAAGTTGTCATGGATATATCTAGTAATTTCAAGTATAATACTAATAATCAAATAGTAGTTTATAAAAAAAAAAATCAAGAAATAAAAATAACAGAGTGGACCATTATGCATGAACCTTGATTTCAAAATTCCACCCCTCTACACCACTGTACTAAACCACACAGATCATTTCAAGAATTGAATATACTAAGTCCTCACACCAACTTTGGCTTCATGGTGTCAACTTTTACTCAATGCCATATACTTATTCAATTATATTTCCTTTTTCGGAAGAATGAATTTCAGTATCAGTAGCTAGTTTATAACTTACATTTTCTAAATAGATCAGAACACTATCTTACATTTAGATTTATAATGGTCTGCATTAAGCAAATGTGACTCAATTATCACTAATGATGTTTATTTTTATTCTTTACCTATTTTTATTAGTCTTACCATTATTTCTCTAGTTTAAATGACCCTTCTTTTAGGTAAGGCAGATATGCCAGATTGGGTGTGATAAAAAAACTCTTACCCTTTTTCTGACAGCAGGAACAACTGACAATCACATTCAATGTCAAAACTGATGATTCAGATATATATAGTGGCTGAAAAAGTTTGTGGGTAAATATGTGCTGATCGAGAGATGGAACTGTAGACAACAAGCCATCTAATTTTTTGACTGGGATACATTATGAATGTACTCTTTTAGAATTATTACAACAGATACGGAATCATACAATCTGATTATAATGTATGATAACATTGGAGATATTTTTGTATATTGAGTTCAAACTCAAGACTCAATAATAATTATTTACAGGCCTCTAGTTATGAATAATTTTAAATTTAGAGAATACTGTAAATACATTGTACAGGCTTAAACCTACATTTATATATGTAATATATGCAGGATTCGAACTCAGACTTTCACATGACCCACTATCAGTACCATGTCATATTGCTGACCCATCTGATCACACACATGTTGAAAAGATAAATAATCATCAATAAACATATTCCATGCTAAACCAGCAATCATCAGTTGGTTTAGATTACTCTCTCCACACATATATACAATCAGTGCCCAAATGGAAAATTTTATGCTATCATTTTGGATAGTGTTTATAGTTTTGGTTGTAAAAAAAAAAAAGATGATATAAAAGCCGTATTCAATGAAGGGAGATCTTTCTAGTTAAAATATATTGAATAATATTTTAACTGTCGATGAATTATTAATCTGTACATAATAATAAATCAATCTGTCATCATAATTTATTTTCACTGAATCAGAATGAAATTGAAAAAAACTCTTAACTTAAGCCATTATATGGACTTCTCTATAATCGTGAATTTCATTATTATTATCAGTGATTTTTCAAAATATAGACGTACAAAGAATATATTAAAAAGTTGTAAAAGTAATATATTTAGTTTACAACTGCCCATCCTCAGTGCCAATATGTGCATACTTTTAATACTGCAAAGGTGGACTTCAAACCTGTAGCACAAACACAATTAAACCAGGTTAAGTGATTCTTCAAGGCTTGTGATGTAAAAAGACCTAGAATGGATCATGGGCATTGATTTTACAGATTACTAAAATATAATAATTTTTAATTCTATAACAAATACTTTGTTTGTATTTATTCTGTTTAAAAATGATTGTTAAATAAATGAATACAATTTATTTTAGATGGTTTTCGCACTATATTTTTTCAATTGTGCGTATTGACAAAATAACACTGACTTATAACAATATATTTTACAATAACAACAATAGTAGCAATAACGGCAACAACAAAGAATGTAAGAATAGCTGCTTATTTTTGCAGCAGTTTTAAAGTGTAACTACTTGTGGTTTTGCTGAAAAATGCATCCTGCTATAGATTTGAAAAATGAGGTTCTAAAAATAATTAGACAATAAGTATTGAAATTGTTATATTTTGATTTACAAGTGTCAAACCTATTCTATTCATAGCTTTGACAGAAATCATTTTAGATAAATATAGTCATAATTGTTATTAATCGTTTATTAAACTAAAGATTATTTTAAGCCTAGATATAAACTTTAAGCCTCAGTTATTGGTTGATATATTTGAGTTTTTAATTAAACACGCACACCCACATGGAATAATTCAACTTTATTTTTTCCCCAATGTGTAATATCTTTTATAAATGTATTAAATAACCTCCACACAGCACATTCTTTTGAAAATACATGAATAAAAACACCAAAAATATATATTCAGCTCATTTTATATTCAGTCTCATACTTCATGTGTTTGAGAATAGTAACTTTGCAAAGATTAGGAGGAAGGATTTCAAAATGAGCAACTTTATTGCCTTGCCTTGTATGATAAATAAATCAAAATTTTGATATAAATGAATGTCTGCAAAAAATTTAGCATAATTGAGTTGGAGAAGGGAGATTTTGAGATTTTTGCCTTAGGGGCCAATTTCTATTGTTATATCACTCCTCCAAAAATTTAGACATTCTTTATCAAATGTTTTTTCTTCTTATATTCTATACGTATTAATAAAATTACATTTAAATCAATATTTTTTTATCATTAACAATGTTTGTTATATTTAATGTATATATATATATATATTAAATGTGGTACTTATATATATGTATATGTCACCATCATCATCATCATTAACCATTATAAATTTACTGCAGGATGAATGACTTTCCAATCAATCTATCTTCTCCAATCCCTAGCATCTCTTCTCCACATCATCCCTGCACACTTTCTTATTTCATCCACCCATCTCACCTGTGGTCTCTTTCTGGGTCTTTTACAATATCTTGGAATCCCGTTTAAGATTTCAATTGTTCATTTATTATCATCTCTTCTAGCAATACGTCCAGCCCAATTCCAGTTTTTTAATTCTTTCAATGATGTCAGTAACGATGGTTTATTCTCTTACTCCTGTATTGCGTTTTCGACTTCTTCTTGTTACTCCTAACATGCACCTCTCCATACTACTTTGAGTCGTCTGAAGTCTCTATGTTGCTCTTTTATTAAATGTCTATGTCTCAATTTCATAAAAAAGAATTGTGTAAAGATATTTAAATATATATGTATTATATATGTAGTACATTAGATGTGTATTTGTATATATATGTAATAAGATATAAAAGTCGCCAATTTATAAAGGGATATAACATTTGGATAAACTATTTATATAATAAACTATTTTATCTATTTATGAATTTATATATATTTTAATTCTGAAGAAGACTGCTGGTGAGTCCAAACTGTCAGATTAATTAAGTAAAGTAAAACAAGCATTGTTACTATCATAAAGAAAGGTTTAATTATTTAATCTTTTTTATCACATAAAAATAGATTTCATAGTATTTAATTATCATAACCTTATCCTAATATGTACCAGTATATATGATTCCACTTTTTATTGTTTAAGCTTAACAAATATTCCTGTTAATATATATATATATATATATATATATATATATATTGACTTTAGTTTACATGTATAAGATTTTATTTATCAAACTACTTTATAACTCTCAGTAATAATTTTTTATTCTGGGTGCATGATGAACGTCTCTCCAAGTTAATGTAGATTTTCTGATTTGTAATCTCCCTTCTGCAATATTATACCAACATCTTATTTCATTCATCCACCTCATACACGGTCTCTTTCTAGGTCTTTTATATTCTTTTTAAATCCGATTTAAAACATTAACGCCATCTATTATCATTTCTTTTAGAAAATATGTTTCCCCCAGCTCTATATTAGTCTCTTAATTTTTTCAATTAACTTAGTGATGCCTATTTATTCACTCAGCTATATTTTTCATTTTCATTTATTTCTCATTACTCCTAAGACACAACTCTCCATATTTCATTAACTGGTGTGAAGTCTCTATATTGCTTTTTATTAAGTGTCAAAGTCTGGCTTCAAAAAAGAGTTTTCTATTAACTGAAAAAAACCCCTCTGATTACTCTTTGAGACTTTAAAGTAATCAAGGACAAATCTCTAAATCCACTCCATATATTGTCATTGTAGCTGTAATTACACTAGATATTTATTGATATGGTCAATGAAAGTGGATGTCATAATCATCAGTATACATCAGACAGAGAGGTGAGTTTTCTGCATTTTTAACTTTGAGTTTAAAATTAAGACACTTCTTATAAATAGCAAGTAATAATTATACTACCAAATGTATTGTATTTAAAAAGCATTACATCATCTATATCTTACAAGCATTATAAATAATAATAAATACATCTGTATCTGTATTTAAGTTAAAGAAAAATATCAAATAGTTTACAGCTAAAGAGTTTATAAAAAGTTCAAACATTGAAAATAACACAATTGGACTGTGATTCATGAATACTGAGCTCCATGGTCTGCCACATTACTACTGCACCAAACCCACACAGGGCAATTAAATAAAGTATTACGTATTTAATAAATATTTGAACACATGGTGCAATAGTAATTTTTTGTCAAGGGTTAGAAGAAAGCAAAGACTAATAACAATTGGTAATAACCCAGTAATTATTGCAGTTTCCTGTTAATAAACTCTTTAGAGACAAGATAGTTAGTTGATTAGAGCATTATCTTAAAATTCAATAATCTAAGAGTTCTCGATTGATTTTCATACTAGTTACTATCATTGAGACTAATAACAATTGATGACAACTCAGTATCTATTGCAGTCCCTTGTTAATAAGCTCTTTGGAGACAGGGTGGCTCAGTTGGTTAGTGCATTACCTAAAAATTTAATATCCAAGAACCTAAGGATCCAGGTTCAATTTCCATGCTAGTACCAACACTGATCAGGCTAGCAACACCTAAGAAAAAGAGGAGAAATAGTACCTCCCAAAACATTGCATATATACTAACCTGTGTGCTATTACTAACAGTTGAATGTAATTGAAAAGCTTAAATCAAGTTAATTTTTTTTTAAAGACATTCAATACTTAATAGTAGATGATCAAAATAGTCCACTATATAAACATAAATAAAATGGCATCATCACAAATCTTTAGAAAACACAATTCCTTTTCCAACATCAAAATATATGTATTTTCACATAAAAGGATTCACGATTAAAAGTCACACATATATTTAAAGAAGTGAGGAAGCTACATAATTTGTATGAGACCTGTCACTGGGAAGTAATTGATAATGAGGAAGAGAATGTTGTTGAGTCACATTTTATTGATGTCATTGACTTAATTTTTCTATTTCACAATTGACTCCAAATGCTTTTTAAATACTTATGGATTTATAGCAATAACTTTTATTCCAGCACAATTTTTCTCTCATTTTTATCTATCTATCTATCTATCTATCTATCTATCTATCTATCTATCTATCTATCTATCTATCTATCTATCTATCTATCTATCTATCTATCTATCTATCTATCTGTCTGTCTGTCTGTCTGTCTGTCTGCCTGCCTGCCTGCCTGCCTGCCTGTCTGTCTGTCTATCTATCTATCTATCCGTCCATCCATCCATCCATCAACCCACCTATCTATCTATCTATCTATCTATCTATCTATCTATCTATCTATCTATCTATCTATCTATCTATCTATCTATCTATCTATCTATCTATCTATCCATCCATCCATCCATCCATCTATCTATCTATCTATCTATCTATCTATCTATTTATCTATCTATCTATCTGTCTGTCTGTCTGTCTGTCTAAGTGTTTGTCTGTCTATCTATCTGTCTATTCATCCACCCATCCATTCATTCATCCATCTATACATTCATCAATCCATCTATTCATCTACACATTCATTCATTTATCTATATATCCTTTCATCCATCTATATATAACCCTGTTTAAAAATAAATTATTGTTTTTAAATTCATAACAAAAAAGATAAAGCCTACACTCAGATACTAAATAAGTGAATTAAATCTTGTTTTCAATTTTAATCTTTACTTATGACAAATTGTGTAGCACTATACCATCTGATTTTCATTAATTATCCAAACTTAAAAAAGATGGCTTTAGTGTAGAATTAAAATAATTGCTTTTAGAAGCATATGAGTAAGTGTATAAAAAAATCATGTGATATTATTGTTGGAATTAATCTTTCTAGTTAAAGCAAAACAGATTCATGTAATTGTTACAGATGAAGACTCTAAAATATACAGAAAATGACTAATTATCAGATTTACATGACATTACAAGTAAACCTGTGTTTAAATTCTTAGTTTTTTTCTTAACTTCAGAGTTTTAACTTGAATAGTGATTATAATAAAAAGGAAAAGCAACTGCAAGATGCAAAAATTCATTAGTTAAAATTTTGAAACCTAATCTTCATTGATGAAGACAATATCCAACAACTGATCGATCTGGAGTTAGATATTTATATAAATATAAAACCTTCACCTTGTACTGAGCATCATATCACACTACAATCTTTTTTGTTGCAGTGAGTGCATGAACATTCATCTGACAAACAAAACCTGCCACTTTTACCTTTTAGTTAATAGTAGCTGGATATTAATATATTCACTGGCTAGTAAATGGTCAGCTATGAGGTGACTAACTGGAAGAGACATACAGAGCTTGTTTATAAGTAAACAATTTTCAAGGTTAATCTAATCATGAGCCTATCTCATTTAGATTGCCTAATCATTGAGGTTTTTTTCATGTATTCATAAGATATTAAAACAATCAAGTTTTATTACTCCAAGAGTCTCTTTGCTAATATCAAGAAATGGAAGTATTCTAACAACATCATCATATGAACCTCCTACATCCTTATATCGACTTTCAAGAGCCTGTCCCCCCAACTTTATACTATTATCATCTACTGTAAGTTTGAGTGATCAAGTAACAACAGGTGATATACTCAACTGATTTTTGCATTTGGTCTTCAGCAGTGAATTCAAAGTTGGTTCTAATGCATTTAATACCAATAATTGAGGTTTGAATCCTAATCTTTACTGATGAAAGAAGAAAAAACCCAGAAACCAGTTTGGAAATGGGAATTTTATATCATCTGATGTCTATCAGTAAAAAAAAAAAAGACATATGGTTTTATTATTCAGAAGTTCATAAGTTCGAGTGCCAGTTCTGTGAGTGCTAGAATCGATCCTGGAACCTCACGATCTCAAGTTGGATGCGCTGTCACTGCACCAATCCAACAGATCATTCAAGTTTACTAAAAATGGTTCTAGACTAGGATAGAAATAATATATTTGACTATTCTCGATAGTACCATACCCATGATTATCAGCCATGACTAAAACTTCTTGGATGGAAAATTAAAATCTTTCGCTTCTTTTACCCAAGAGATTGTAAAAGACCCAGGAAGAGACCAGATGTGAGATGGATGGATGAAATAAGAAAGTGTGCAGGGGTGATGTGGAGAGAGAATCTAAAGATAGGAAAAGATGGATTGAACTTGGAGAGACTTCATCCTGTAGTGGATTGATAATGGTTGGTGATGATGATGATGACCCAAACGTCACTGAATCTCAGGAACGATTAACCCACTCGATTTCTTTTTTCCAAAAAAAAAAAAAAATTATATGACAGTTTCTTGTGTTTACGATTAATTGCAAAACAATAATTAGTTTATTTATTTAAAATTATTTTATGATTTTTCCGCTAAGCAACACTTCTGTCTACTTTTCAGAAACTATAAATAAATAATGCACATATTTGTTTATACGAACTTAATACATAAAATATATATATAGTAAAAGTCAAGTTTTTTTTTTAAGACTTGTTTTGAATTTTCTTTTTTTTTACTCCTTTTAAAATTTTCATAAAAGTCTTTATCTGGCTGTTTATGTGCTGCTATTTATGGTACAACTCATAGATTTACTCGAATGGAATCTTTTATTTTTTTTTGTATTAAATGCTTACTGATCTTTTTTATTATTAGATGTTCAACTTTGTTGGTCTCCCGCTGGCCTGCTAGGTGGGGCTAAACACAGTCTTTTGCTTCTTTGATGTAATTTTGATTAATTAGAAAGAGGAAAGCAACCTGGGTAGGACAGGTAACAATGTTCACGTCCAACTTTTGAAAAGATCTGCTCTCTTCTCTCAAGTTGTTCGATTGAGCCTCTTCTATTCTTTTTACTTATTTCATATATTTTGTTGATAATTTGTAACTCTACACAGTGTTGTGATAAGGACATTCTTTTCTGAGGGCTGAGAGAGAGAGAGATAGATGGAGGGAGAGGATGTAGTATCATTACTATTTTAAGCTTTATAAAGTTGTAAATTAATGTTATTTTAATACTCGACTATATTTATAATATAGAATTGAAAAATAACATTCATCGTTCTCATTAGAATAAAACTAACAAATATTGTTTAATTAATACGTTGAATATTTTTTTTAAAAAAAGTATTTACTATATTAATAATACTTATAAATATGTAAAGCTATGCATATTTTGCTTTAATAAAGAGAGTACGTAGTCAAGCTTTGGTGGCCTAGTGGTTAGCATAGCTGCCTTCCATGCAGCTGTCCCGGGTTCGCCTCCCGGTCAACGCATTTGACATATGGGAAAAAAAAACAAAGAGAGTAATAATGCGTACACGTATATGTACGCCCACAAATAAGTAACTTCTCCGTTATTTTATTTTATTAAATGCTGATTATAAAATTTATTTTCTCTAAATCTGCAATTAAATACGAAGTATTTTCTTCATTTGTATAATATGGTGAGACTGAATTATTTACTAATTGAAATTATTATAAGTATAATGTTATGTTGATAAAGAAAGGACTAAATAATGAGTTATTTTTTCCTCCATATATGCATACGAATTTAGAAAATTCATTCGAAATATATATACATTGTTATTGCATATATATATATTTAGACAAATATACTTGCTAAAAAATACGTTTTTTTTTTTGTCAAGCGTTGGTGGGCTGGCGGTTAGCGTAGCAGCTGACTCGGGTTCGCTTCCCGGTCAACGCATTTGACATATGGAAAAAAAAGTTATTTTAACAAATAGGTCCCTGCAGGGCAAATATCTTTCCAACAACTCCTAATTTAGGAAAACATTTAAACAGTTGTTACCAGTTCACTTGCTACCTTCATTTTGCTTTGTAGCTAAGGGTATTTAGATATCCATTTTCTGATCAATGTTGGATGAGTGACTGAGTTGGCAATGGGCTGGCCACATGAGAGAAAGTCTTTTAAAATTTTTTATTTGGTCTGGATTTGTATCTCACATTATAGAATAACAGTCTGATGCACCATTTTCTTATATATTGAAGAAGTGTGTGGTTATTGGCCTTGGTCAACTGACGAGTGCTGGTTTAGCATGAAATGCATTTTGAAGTCATTTGACTTTTTCATATACCTTTGTTCATATATTTCAAATATGTATTGAGAAGTTGTAAATACATGTATGTATATGTGGGCTTGCATTACGCAAACTGATTTTTTTTTACTAAAAATGTGGTTTAAGAATCTGGACACGATCGTATGATCTTGATTATTATTAATGGTAGCTTGATACTATTTATATTTTAACATCTTTAATTTAAAACTCTCTAAACTCTATTAATGTTCAGTTTTCTATTACTCTTCAAATTTGTATTACATTGTCTAATAATTCAAGTCGTAATATATAGGGTATATGAGCACAGACTTTCACACGACCCACTCCTCTCCACTCTATCTCAAAACACTGATACACTTGAACACATATATGTTGAAAATATAATTAATCACCAATATACGTATTTCATGCTAAACCAGCAATCATCAGTTGGTCCAGATTATCATCTCCACATATATATGCAATAAGTGCTCAGATATATATTAAGGTAATCAATCTTCATACTTTAATGGACAGACTGTTGTGTAAAACAGAGAAACATTAAAATAATATAAAACACCATTGCCAAGCGCTTTTACACGTTTGAGTCCTTATCTAGGCTGTGTAAAAATCGTTATACTCTACCAATCGATAAACTCGAACATTTCATTACATCCGCCAGGAACAACGAATCGGAAAACTGGTTAACTTTGCATTAATATTTCCAGAATTTTTTTTATAGCATAATGATTTATATAAGCCTTGACAAGAACTCAAACGAGTTGAAGGCACTTGGCAATCGTGTTTTATATTATTTTAAAGTTTCTCTGTTTTATACAATACTCCTATTGTTAGATTGTGATTTATATTTTATAATGATAGAAATACTGGATTTATATTTTTGCATTGGTTGCTTATTCTTACTTCTTTTTTTCCATATGTCATAGCATTGGCCAGGAGGCGAACCTGCAACAAGCGTCTGCAACCAACCTTGCAAGGTGGCTGCACTGACTTCTCAGCTAACAACGCTTGACTACTCTTACTTCTTTAAATCTAAGATTATATATAAGATATTGTTATATTTTTCAAAGGGTCTTTCAGTACAGGGATAAAGCATCTTACTGTTGAATCTATATTTGGGGTTCAAATTTATGCCGAGTAAAAAAAGTTCCAAAAAGTCAATTAAAATTTTTTTAAAGCAACATGGATTTCCTTTAGGTATCTAGCCTATAGCTAATGCAGCTGACTAGCTAATATTAAAACAACAAATGGATATCTAATTATTTTTAGTTAGGAAGTCAAGATTTTAAAGGGCATAAATATTCATCACCTGGGAATATTGCTTTCTTTTTTATTATACCTATGTGATACGGTCTTGGGGGCCTTTTCTTTTTATTACAAAATCTGCAATTCTTTCCAGTTCAAGTTTTTGCTATTATGCAATTGCTGACCTATTTGTTGTTTTTATATGAGAAGATGCCTTTATCATGCAATGGACTATGTAATATAAAGACTGCAGTTCTGATTATCTTGATAATTAATTATTCTGTTGAGTACTGCTTTCTCTTTGCTTTCTGATATGAGAAGCTCTGGGAGAGGTTTTACTCTGCTATTTATTACAAAGTCTTCAGCATTTGCCAGTTAAAACTCTCACCCCCTTTGCAGTTGACAAGCTTGGTATCTGATTGCCTTACTCTTCACTGCCTCTATTAAAAATGAATGAGAAATCATTGATCTGCAGTGGAGTCTTAAGGAGCTAGTTCACTAAATCTTATATATTTTTATTATCATTTTTAAATCATAGATTTCACAAAAATCATTACTCTTATAATATTCACTTGTTCTATTTAAGTTTTATGATCAATTTCTTTGTTGTGGTTTTATCCCATAAATTATTACAGGCTAATGGAGGCTAACATATCTAATGCATTCCACTTTAGTTTATGGCTGCTGAGAAAAATGTACTTTCGTCCTTTTACTTTTTCAGGTTATGAAAAAAATAAAATACTTGTATGGTTTTCTGCTAAAAAACTTTTTTGATGTTCTGCCACCAAACTGAGAGGTCAAGCAAAATAGAACCAATCTGTTGAGTATCTGTTTTATTGTCATTATCTGGAAAACAGTTTGAATGATTTCCATTGAACCTCTCATTCTATTAATAGACTTATGATTTTTAGAATTAGAAAATGGATAGTTATTTAACCATATTCCCCCCCTTCTCATCATTTCCAACCATTTTTGACTCACTGTAGGATAAAAGCCTTCCCAAATGTAATTCCCTCTTGGTGATCCTTGTCCTCTCTTTTTCACATCACACTAGCAACTGTTTTTATTTCATACATCCACCTCACAAATGGTTTCTTTCTAGATCTTTTTCAATTTCTTGGTTGTTCAATTGCCTATCTGTTATCATCTCTTATACCAATAGACCAATTCAGAAGTATTTTAGTTATTTAATTTTTTTTAAAATATCAATGAGATATATTTGTTTTCTCACCCATATCTTTCAGTTACCAATCTTTTCTTGGAATTCCAAACATTCATTGTGTTATGTGGGCAAATAAGTTGGTTCTAAATGTTTAAAATTTGGCTTCAAGGAGGATTTCAAACTTTTTTTTTACATAAGGCAGTTATTTTTAATTCATACTGTCCAAGATAAATATCTTCAAACAACTGGAGTTTCAAATATCCATTTAATACTTTTTCTCTATCTTTATTACTTAGAGATTCTCTCTTGTTATTTGTTTCAATGCTTAACCTACTTGGTCAGGTACAGTGGTAGAATAGGGAGTTTGAGAATGAATAATCCATTGAATCATAGTTCAGATCTGTTACTTCTGGTATTTGGAACTCATATGCTATCATGCAACAAATCATTTAATTATTTACTCTTGTATTAATAAATAGTGTGACTATTTTTTTTGTATATACCTTAATAATTACAAAAAAAACAACAAACAGTTTTCTCAAAGCAGTTTTTAAAAACATGCATATTTTTCTTATGATTATGTAACACTGCATTTCCATTAAAAGGGTAACCAATAACTGGTTCTCCCTCTAAGTTGCCTGCAAACCATTTCTGAATTAATGCATGCATTATATAGTGAGGTAGTTTAGCGAACTATCATATGGATTATGAATAATAACATGAAATGCAACCATGTGTTTTTTGTATCTTAATCCATAATGGAATGATGTGGTAACATTACATTTTATTTTAAAATAGATGTAATTACAATTGAAACATGCAAAATGATTTAAATTATATGTGATCCTGAAGATTTTGTCATGGCAGGAACTGCCACCTTTCATGCTATAATTTGTAATCCAGACATACTGATATCCTAAGTGGTTTGTATCAGAGTTGTGAGGGCAATAAGTTTGACACATCAATTAAACTGTAATAATTGGCTAGCTATATACACTGAAGAAGAATAAATATATATATGTAAGTGATTGTGATCTGAGCTAACTGATGAGTGCTGGTTATGCACCAAATGTGCATCTTGGGCAATTATACATCTTTTTAATCATTGATCATATATTTATGATTACATTCTTCCACATATTGTTAAAGATGGGTAGAAACTATTTCTTACCTTGCATGAAAGTGTGTGATGGGAGTTTTTCTATAGAAATATTATTCATTAAGTGGATAATCTCTAGTCTGATGAATGACTAATTAAAATTATTAATATACTGGTTCTTAGTCTTTTTGTGATGCATAATTAAATTGTAACACTATATAACACACATGTTGATTCATAAATGCCATTTTAGGCAGACTGGAAAGATTTTTAATGATATGGATGGCTGGAAAGTTGTAGGTTGGAGTAGATCGAAGCCTGTCCATTAAAGTGTGAAGATTTGGTATCTGAATATAAACTGAGCACTGATTATATATGTGTATGTGAAATGATAATTTGGACCAACTGACGAGTGCTGGTTTATCATGAAATACATATATTAATGATTATGTATCTTTTCTACATGTGTGTGGTCATGTGTATCAGTAGTATGATATAGTGTGGATGGTTGGTGGTTTCTTGAAAGTCTGAGTTCTAATCCTTTATCTTTAAATTTTTTAAATACATTTAACTATTTATACTGATACATAAATTTGTATTGAACACAATATTTTATGTGTTACTATTTTCCTCTTTTCTTCATATGCTGCTAATGTGAGCAGGGGCAGTTCTTATAGAAGAATCAAACCAATGATATATATATATATACATGAACATAAATAGTATATTTATGAAGATTTTCCAAGATTTCTCCACAAGTGATTTCTAAAACATTAAGAAGCATCACACTAGATTGACTTATAATGCTACAAGTTGTTATCTTATGAATAGCTTCATTATATTTTCTTTTTTTTTTACGTTTTGTTCTATAATTAATATTTAGTCTTTTTCAAATCGAACATATGTTTATAGCACAAGTGTGATCTTTCTTTTTAGTCACACCTGTTTTTTTTTTAAATTATTACTTTTCGACCACTAAACATCACATGATCACACTTTCATATGCTTGTTCATAATGTGCTCTCAGATCCAAAGCTCCTCACTGATGAAAGTCACAGGCTAGAAACAAATCTGGGGATATTGGATGAGTATGCACTAGATTGGGTTTTTATGCACAAGCCTTCTGGCAGACATTGATTACTCTGGCTTGCACTAAGTGAAACTACTGTATGGAGAGTTTTGCCTGTTTTTCCATTTCTTTTAGCACATACGTTTGTTATTTTAATCATTTCTTTTATAATGACACCCAATCAATTTATAGAAAAGACACCTGTTTTATCATTTCAAAAAGGTGGATAAACTAATTCAAACAATGTTTTAAATAAAATACCGAAACATCTAACTAATTAACATAAATTTAAATACCCCCTCATCACTATCAACCGCAAACAGCTATGAGTCTGTAGCCATAGAGCTTTGAAAGCGTTAAGCTTTAAATAAATTATTAATAAACACAACTTCTTTAACAAGCGTTAAAAAGCGCATAATTATTGATATTTTATAATGATGATATATTTAATATTTGTATGGTTATATAATGAAGATAAAATCTTATTTGAGGTATACCATGCATTATTTTCTTTTAATTTCTAATGTTTTAATGATGTAGCATTCATCCTTGATAAGGGTAGGATCTTAAGGCAGAACTGTTTTGTCTTAAGTAATAATATATTGTAGACTTGTAAAGGCCAATTATTTCATCTCTTTCTTGTAAAATCAGCTTGGAATCAATTAATTATAAAACTGGAAAAAGTTAGATTTTTTTTGTTAATCCATCTATTCTGAATGATAAACCACAGTATATATATGATTGTTCTTTCCTTCCTACTAAATGTGGTTATTACTTAAGACATAACAATTCTTTATTAAAACCTTAGCCTTGACAAAAATAAATGTTATTTCATCAAAATGTTAGAAATTAAAACAAAATAATATATGGTATAACACAAGTAAGACTTTATATGTACATATCAAGGATATTAGATTAATCTACTAAACATCACATGATTACCATTGGATCCTAAGATGTAGGTGCAGTGCTCTCAGATATAAGGCTCCACACTGATGAGAGTCACATACAAAAAACTAGTCTAGGAATAGTGGATAAGTAGGCACTAGATGGGGATTTTATGCACAAACCTTTCTGCATCCATTGATTACTCTGGCTTGCACTGAGTGGCGCTACTGTATGGAGAGCTTTGCCTGTGTATGACATTAGATTAAATTAGTATGGAATCATAACAACAATATCAACAACAATAAATAAAAATAGATTAAATCGAAAAAAGTATCATACTCTAAGAAAATATTTAATAAAATAAAAAATGAAATAGTAGTTTGCAGAATTGCATGAACAAATAGCAAAAAATGTAATTGCTTGGTACAAACTGATAACTTATAAAAAATTGGAACGGTATACAAATTAGTGATTGAGATTGGTGAATGTTATTGATATTGGTAGTATTTAAATACTGACAGCTTTCAGTGAATTTACATTTATAAACAAAGCTAGCCTTGAGTATTATTTATTAGCTTTATTATCTAAATAATACATAGTTAGAGTACAATTTTCTTGAGAGTTATTATTGTTTATTTTTTAATCTGCTTTCAGAACAGGTTATATTTATCAGTTTAATGAGGTTTATTTAAACTTCTTTGAATTAATAAATGCCACTCTCTACAGTCAAGTTGCAATCTTTACAGTTCATATAAACATATAAGACCATAGATAAAGATGGATTTCCATCTTTATTGTTTATAGGAAGTTGCCTTGACAATAGATTTAGATTGTTGATTGTTATTGATATTGCTTAAGAGTTGACTGCTTTCATATATTTATAAACTATAATGTAGAAAATGTAAATATATATATATACTTTAAAATAATATTCAAAGTCAATAAAAAATGTAAAGAAAAATAGCATGACTATATGGATACAAGGTATTATAAATCTACACCATTTATATACTTTATGGTTATGGGATATAAAATAAATCGTAAGAATAACATAAAACATAAGAATAACATAAAACACATAATGCATAAAAATAATAAAATAATGAAATATTATGAATCATTATATATAAAAGTAAGCACACAAAAATATTTTAATATCATAAAAGTTTCATGTCATTACATGGAAGATGGTTTTTAGATACAGCATGGTCATTATAAATTGGATACATATTTTGTTATATTTGATAGTTTTATGAATATATATTGTGTATTTAAGATTTTATTTTAATATACTAAAAATATCTATTGTTAAAGTAATAAAATGGAGAATATATATAATTAATTTCTGTTTGACTATTACATTTATATCGCATTTACGTCAATAATTAATTTATATGGATTTATATTATACTGTATTTTATTGATTGTTAATATTATTGATTTATGTATTTTTATATTATAGAGATGACATAAAATTGATATATAAATGGTTTTTAAGCTTTATCAATAAATGATTCTGTAGTACTTATAAAAAAAATTGCATTTCTGAAGAACATTATAGAAAAATAAATTTTATCAATAGAGAACTCTGTAGTACTTATAAAAAATTTGTATTTTCATTTCAACAAAAATTTTATTAACAATAAATAGATTACATTCTGATAAAGGATAAATAAATGAATAAATTGTACAATAATATGATTATATAATGTTCTATTTGTCATCTGGCTAGATTATGTTATGAGAGCACAATTGTTATACTCTTATGTGGTTAGGTATATTGAAGAGATTCTAAGAACTTGTTTAATGGTATTAGCATTTTTAATATAAACATAAATATTTTCTTTTAGAATTGCCTATTCTATAATGCTGGGTAGGTGGGAGTTGATAATCAGGAAAAGAAAAGAGCAGTTAAAGACCAGGTGTCGTCAAAGACTTTACTGGAGGCAAGGAGATGGTCACGTTTCTTGATTTTTTTGAACGTTTGATAAAACAATGGTATGATTTGTGGCGGGGGTAATTCCATGAGAGTTTTGCATCTCACTATCCATATGGAATAAAGGACAAAGGTAGAAAGCCTTATTATTGAAAAAAATCCATTATGAATGGCATTTTCAAGTGAGAAAATCATATCAGGTCTTATGTTGGAATTGATTATGATTATATCTTTCAGTGTTTTAAGTCTTGGGCACTGGTGTATAATCTGGTCTATAGTTTCATCTTCATGAGCACACAGACCACATATAGGGTCAATGCTGGTAAAACCTCTTCAGTGATAAATTGGTTTCTTTATCACCAAAAATTTTGTATTTTTGAAGACAATTATAGAAAAATAACAGAAAACTGTAGTTCAAGTAGTTTTGATAATAATTATTAAATTAACTGCATTTAAATAATAATTTATTATTTGGTGTATTATGTATGTAATGGTCTGAAATTAAATATCAATGCATCTATTATTATACACGAATTCAATGTCTTTTAGCCATAGCATAAAGATTATATTTTTATCTTTTTTTTACCCATTAAACTATTATCTTACACTATGGCTAGAAATCATTTTAGTTATTTAAAATAATAGTAACACTGAAAATAGATCTTGAAACAAATCTTGACACATTATATATATATAAATATCATTGAACATATATTAAAACAGCTGATTAGTCAAGCGTTGGTGGCCTAGCGGTTAGCATAGCTGCCTTCCAAGCAGCTGGCCCGGGATCACTTCCCGGCCAACGCTTTGACATATAAAAAACATCTGATTAGATAAATAGTTGTACTTATATATGTATATAATAACTTTGCATATGTATGTAAGTATGCCTGACTAGGTGTGTTATTTTTCTTTCATCAGTTTTCTGTTTGTCTTATGTATGCAAATTTATTACAAGTAAGTAATGAAATGGAAATAAAATTATATATGTGTGTAAAATAATACTCTGACCATGAATAAGATGTGAAAATGTTGAAAGTATACTTGGTACAATAAATATTGTTAAAGTTTTATATTTAAACTCTGTATGGGTATTATTTTACATTCATATTTAGAATGGTAGAATATGGAAATGTTATTATATATATAAATAATGTAGTTTTTGGATTAAACTGTGTGTTATTTTTAATTACTTCCAAATGTTTCTATGAAGTAGCATCCACATTGTCAAAGTTAACTTAAACAAAAAAAAACATGTTAAATCTCAAATAGTAACGAGATCAAAAATAACACATAGTTTTACTCAAAAACTACATTCTTTACATCATATAACTGTGAAAACATTAAATATATATTATTATATTTAATGTTTTCATGGTGTATGCTGTAAATATGGTAAATTTTTATATTAAATCATGTGTTATATTTGATTACTTCCCAATGTTTCGATGAAATAGCATTCACCATTGTTCAAGGTTAACTTTTCAAAGAAAAACCATTAGATCTTAATAAGAAATGAGATTGAGTGTGAGGTAAAGAATGAAATTGAGTGTAAAGTAGTTGAGCATTTGTGGATTAGCAAAATATTTATTTTCTTCAGTTTCACTGTTAATTGTTTTCAAGTTTATGTTAGAAGAAAGAGATAAAATAAGTGGTCTCCCTATGGCTGGAATTCGTTGTGCTGCATCAGGTCTATTTAAACCAGTTGGTCTTTTTAATATTTCATTTGACTTCCTCATGGTTTTCAAATCATACTTTTCCAAATTAGCAAGTATTTTGGCATTATCAAAATCAGATTTGTGACCAATGTCTAAAAATATAAAGCAAAGGCTGATGTATTTAACTTCTGATTAAAAGCATTTTTATATTCATTAATTCTGACATTAGTTCATCTATTAGACTGATCTACATAGCTTTTTAAGAACTGTAAACATGGAATTTCATAAACACCCTGGTATTCCAAAAGTGCTTTATCTTTAGGTTTATGGAAAAAATCACTAATTGTTTTGCTAGTGGAAAAAGTAGTCTTTATGTTAAAATTCAATAGTTTTCTCTGATTTTATCAGTGACTTCTTTAATATAAGGTAAAACCATTCTATAACTGGTTGAATTATCAATTTTATCCTCTTTTATTCAGCTGATCTTGCTTTGTGCAACTTTTTATTTTCTGTAGATTAAAGTATGAGGATTGGCTATCTTAATATATATCTGAGCACTTATAGCATATATGTGTAGAGATGGTAATCTGGACCAACTGATGATTGCTGGTTTAGCATGAAATACGTATATTGGTGATTATTTATCTTTTCAACATATATGTGTTCAAGTGTATCAGTGTTATGAGATAGTGTGGAGAGTGGTGGGTTGTGTGAAAGTCTGTGCTCATATATCCTATATATTACATATATAGACAAATGTATATAATAAGCCTGTGTGTTTCAGTTAATACTAAATCATCCATTCACTTGGCTGCTGCTACACAATGCTTTATTTACCACCCTCTTTTACAATTTACAATTTCAATTGCCCAGCAGTCTTCTTCAGAACTTTTATATCTCCTAACTTCAACTTAGGATCCACTTTTACAGTTTATAGTTTAGATTGCCCCAGCAATCTTCTTCAGAACTTTTATATTTCCTAACTTCAACTTAGGAGATATAAAAGTTCTGAAGAAGATTGCTGGGACAATCGAAACTGTAAACTGTAAAAGAGGGTGGTAAATAAAGCATTGTGTAACAGTAGTAAAGTACATGGATGATTTAGTATTTTATGATATACATTTGGCAATGCAATAAGAAAGATTAGTTATTATACTTCTTGAAGAATAAAAAAATTCCTCACAAATTATTTTTGTGGACTTATAAGTGGTGAAAAAAAAAGATGCAATTGTTAAAGGCATCACTTTGCAAGAGTTTCTGGATTACTTTAAAAAATGAAAAACATACATAGACTTAAAACACACATAGACTGAAAATGCACATAGACTGATGTATTGTGTTAAATGTACTGCCTTTTAAAAGAAATTCAATTTGTAACATATAAAATTAAATTACACATTTTTTAATACAAAATTCTAATTATTTTTGGGTCCATCTTGTATTAATGTTTTCAATCTAAGTCAATATGCTCATATAATTATAATCTGAAATTAATCTGTGGAGAATGGATAGGCCAGCAGTGAATGGGACATTATTAAGCAATCTAGCATCTATTGATTGCTAAAACGTTTGCAAAATGGGATAAATGTGATGAGAAAAAAAAAGATTTCACTGCTGAACAGCATTGTGTAAGTAGATGTTATGGGATTGATTACTCTGGTTGGCACAGAGTGGCACTACTGTATGGAGAGTTTTGCCTTGTTTAATAACAATTATGTGCTAGTATAAGAGATGGTGATCATGTGATGTTTAGTGGATTTTTAATTAGTAATATTTAGTCATATAAACACTTACGATAAATTAGACTATTTTACTATAATTATGCATTATATAAACACTTATGATAAATTAGACTATTTTACTATAATTATACATTATCCAAGGCAGGATTAGAAATATATATTATTAAAATCTTAGTTAAGAAATCCAACATTGTAATATGAAAAAAAAAAGGTTAACACATGATAATTAGATCTGACATCCCTTTGAATTTATTTGCATCTAATTCAAAGACGTTTACCTATTCATTACATATTTTGATGATAAATTTCTCAATTAAAGGCTTTTAATTATATGAAATTCTGATTCTATTTTGATTAGCATATGACCATGTTGGAAATGCTAAATATTCATATATTCATACTGATATCAGTTACCATGTATGAATTATTGGCAGTGTTCCATGGCAGCTGGAGAAGGAAGTTATTCCTGAAAGATATGTATACTGCATCGTGATTTGTTAATTTTTGATATATAGCATGACATCCATAATAAAAAGTGTATTATGCACACATGATGGAATCTGCCATCCTTTTAAATTTATTTGGAATCTTAAAATTATATCTCTCATCCTACTTGTCTATAATCACTACGAATAACCATGCATTGCAAAAATTAACATGATTTGTCCCATGCTGAAAGCAAATCCTCAGTTATGTCTCTAAACCTCCTGACTCTCCCTTTCTAGCTAAACATTTATTCAACTTTATCATAATATTTATTATTAAGCACAATGAAACTACTTATTATTTACCTTTTATGCCTTTATTTTGCTATTTTCATTCTATTTTTGATTAAGTCAGGTGACTGCTGTTATGAATTGCTAAAGTATTAAATGTAGAAACAAAATGTCATATGACTTTCTGTGCTTACTTTCACATTTTAAAATTATGTGTGCTTTTATTAGGCTATTCTAACATGAGAATAAAAAGAGCTTACACCAGGAATTAAGCTAAGAACACAAAAATATACAACTGCCATATTTGCATGATCCCCAGCTAAACACTTACCTAAGTTCAATATCTTAGAATGTTTTTGAATCTTAGGCTATTAGCTTGATAAAGATGGCAGCCACAACTTTAGATGTGTAACTTCTTTCTGTCATTATCCAAAGATTAGACTGAGGAGTGAATTATAATGCTACTATTAATATTGAATATTACAACTGATAGTTATGAAAGAAAATAATAGAGTGAATCATTGCTCATAAAAGTAAATTATTAAATACTATATAAATAGAATTTTTTTTTTTATTGAACAGGGTTTTCTACCAACAACCACATTTTTTTAAATAAATATAATGAAATTACTTTTATACATTCTAACATTTCATCAATAACAGTTGATTTTATCTTTAGAGACAAAAAAAGGAATGGAACTTAATTAAATCTTCATTTTTGTTTTTTATCAGTGTGTCTCTCATCTCATCTCCATCAGTTGCACAAAAATTCAGACCACCCTCTTTTATTAAAAGCAGCATATTCGAGTGAATCATATACATATCCAGGTTGACAAAATGATATTTATACATCATGCTGACCCCATGAGCATGGTGAATCAAGCACCTAATATTTCTAACTTACCTCATAAGTAAAGTTTACTCAAGAAATGTATGCATGGTGAGAAAGAATAGTCTGAATTTTTGCATTTAGTGGATGTTTGTGATATGGTAGAGTTTAGATGGCATGTGCTGACAAAATATAAGAAAAACACTTGTGTCAACATGGATATGGAGTACTGAGTATTGATATATTTTTCTCCTCTGATGAAGAAAGGTTATTTACAAAATGAATGCACTGCGAGAAATGGTGTTCTGAGTTTCTGCACTGGTAGATGGTTGTTATTTGGTGGAGTTGAGGTGACAGATGCATTGACAAAAAGCGAAGAGGAAATACCTGTTTTAAGATGGGCATGGAGATTCAGGTCTTCAATGACTTACCTGATGAGTAAAGGTTGTTTAAGAAATAAATGCATAGTGAGAGAGGGTGATCTGAGTTTCTGCATGGATGTATGATTGTGACATGATGGAGTTGAGAGAAGATGGTCTGAGTTTCTGTGCTGGTGAATGATTGTGATATGGATTTGAGATGAGAGAGGATGGTATGAGTTTCTGTACTGGTGGATGATTGTGATATGGTGTTGTGATAAGAGGTTCTGGACAAAAGGCAAAAAACCACTTATTCAACCTGGCCATGGAGATTCAGGTGATTGATGTCTCACCTAGTAAGTTAAGGTTGTTTATAAAATGCATGCATATTGAAAGATAGTGGTGGGAGCTTCTGTATAGGTGGATAGTTATGATATAGTGTTGAAATGAGAGATGCACTGATAAAAAACAAAAAAATTGAAAATATCCAGTAATATTCAGTTGTTTATTGAACTAATTCTTTGTGGGATTTTCTTTCTTGATGTTGGTAAAAGTGCATGAATATGTATGTATAAATAAATTACCACCATTGGATTTTTTCCACCTTAGGCAAGGTCAGCTACTGACACCCCAGTTTAAAATGTTGCCAAACTTTAATTATTAAGATGTGTTTTATAAAAAAACAAAATTACCTGTTATAAAAGCAATTAATTGTATTAACCTATAATTCTTAAATGTTTGCATTGTATCTTTGACTTTAATCGTTATTCTAGATGGGGTTTCATGGGCTAATGGTAGCATCAACACTTAGTCATATTAAACTATAATTTTGCACTTCCTTTAACATAATTAATTTATGAATTCTTTGTAAAACTGTCTCAATTCCTTAATTGGATGATCTAAAAATAGAGCATAACCATATGTGTTTGTATTTGGATTTTGAGTTTCTCATACTTGGCAGAAAATTTTTTGCAAGAATATGTCAAATAAGTAAGAGTGTAAAATGAATATTTTTAACCTCTAATTTTCAGAAAGTTTCAGCACTCTAAAGTGATCTTAAAATCATTTTTTATTCATATAATCTCCAATTATAAAAGCAACCAATTCTTTGCAGGCTGAATATGACCAATATACAGCAAATCAGAACAATTGCAACAACAGATTAGAAAGACAAAAATGAATTATTAGTGGTAAAATAAATGTATATAAAAAACAAAATATGTATTTAAACAATATTGAAATCATAATAATCAATAAAGTGAGTCATATATAGCATGACATTGCTTTTATGAGCTTGTATTTACAAATTTGTAATATAGACAGCATACCAATAGCTCAAACAAGCTCTTAATTAATAAGTGCAGTAAGAGAAAATATTTAAAATCTCTATCTGAAATATTCTTATCCCCAGACCAATTGTTTCCAGCTTATGGCTCACCTCTGTGAGGAGCTAGAACATTCACATATGTTTGAATGTTCTAATGCTCCACTAAGGTGAGCCATAAGTTTGAAACCAATTGGTCTGGGGATAAGAATATTCCAAGATAGAGATTCTAAATATTTTCTCTTATCATACTTATCAATTAAGAACATGTCTGAATGTTCTAGTTCCTCACTGAGGTGAGCCATAAGCTCAAAACTAATTGGTCTGGGGATGAGAATATTCCAGATAGAGATTTTAAATATTTTCTCTTACTGCACTTCTCAATTAAGAGCTTGCTTGAGCTATTGGTATGCTCTCTGTATTACAATATTTAAATCAGAACTGAAATTCGTAAGATGTTTGAGGTTCAGAAGGCACATAATTGACTGTAGATCCATGAATTTTGAGCTAATAAGCCTGTCTTTGTGTCATTGCACCAAATCATATCAGGCAATCAAATGGTTTACATGCACAAGAAGTAACAGAACTGGATCAATAAATGTGGCTCTTGAGTTCAAGAATCTAATACTTTACCAATGCATCAAACCATAAATTCTTTTTTTTTACCTTATTGATTTAAATATTTAGGTTATTATAGCATTCACCCTATCACAATCCTCTTATTTCATTGGTCATCTCATATTTATGGAATCACATTTTCATGCTTGCATTATATGCAGAACTATTTTGACTCCAGTCTTATCTTTATTTGTTTATTGTATTGTTAGTTTTCTGTCTATGTGTTTTTTCTGGAATTAAAATGGCCGTGAACTTTGTCAAGTGTCTTCTACCAACAATGATGATGATGATTACAACCTGTATATTTGTTTATTCATAGAATCTGCAAAGAAATGATTACCTTCTTTGGAGAAATAAATTTGGCTTTTTAAATTTATACTACTCTCTACCTATTTTAAAACAGGCAAAACTCACTATACGTACTGCCACACATAGCAAGTTAGAGTAATCAATGGATGCCAGAAGGCATGTGCATAAAAATTGCTGTGTGTGGCAATATGTATAGTGAGTTTTGCCTGTTTTAAAACAGTTATACACAAGCATAAAAAGTGATGGTCATGTGATGTTTATTGGTGTCTACCTATTTGTTAAGAATGTTAATAATAACAAAGTATACAAATCCCAGGATGCTTTTGGATTTTTAAAATTTGCAAGTCCAAACTTATATGAAAATATTGACAATTCTGATTCAGGATTTTAAATACTTTAACATGGGTCTGAATTTAATTTGAAATGTTGAATCCACAAATAATTTAGAATGTTTAAGCATTCATTCCCTGAATCAGATAATTAGCTACACACAAAATTTCTTAGCTCTGTAATTCTGCTTATAAATGACTTCTTTTATAAAAGCAAGGTCAAACAGAAACTATTTATTAATATACTAATTGAATAATATATTGATTGAAAGTTCATAAGAAGTTCAAACACCAAAAGTGATCACTGGAATGAAAAACCATGGGGATTCAATCTCAGGTTCACATTCTACCACTGTACTAAATCACACAGGACAGACATTTTCTATAAAAATTTGTGACCATAATAATATTCATTGGTGTAACTCAGTGTAAACCAAAGTAATCAATAAATAACAGAAGGCTTGCACTGAGTAGCACTACTGTATGGAGAGATTTGCCTGTTTTAAAAATAGTTATGAGCAAGCATAAGAAATGATAGTCATGTGATGTTTATTGACTTAGAACCAATTCTACCTAATAGGATAGTGGTGGCTATGGTTATTGAAGAACCAAAAAAACCAAAATGTATAGATGCTGAACTGAGTTCAGACCCATATGACTATTTAAGCTGATGGGCTTGGATTGAAAACATTAAGGTGTTTTCAATTTAAGTCTCATAGTTTTGTTGTTAAATGGAGATAAAAGGTGACTGCTGGAGGGTTGCATTAGATCCTAAGATTTAGGTGCAATGCTCTCAGATCCAAGACTCCTCATTGATGAAGGCCACAAGTCAGAAATTAGTCTGGGTATATTGCATGAGTAGGCATTAGTTAGAGATTTTATGCACAAGCCTTTTCATATCCATTGATTACTCTGGCTTGCACTGCATGGCACTATTGTATGGAGAGTTTTATCTGTTTTAATAACAGTTATGAACAAGCATAAGAAATGATGATTATGTAATGTTTGTTATTATATTATCCATTTTCTTAAGGACTTGTACAAATTTAGGCATTCTTGTACTAAAGTTGTAAAAGAGTAGTCAGTCTAAATTGAGTGTGAGACAAATTATTTTGCACAAGGTCAGTTATATACAAATCTTTCTTTTCTCTTTAAAAGTATCAACGTAGATTTTAACAACAAATGTTTTTTAGAAAAAGTAAAAAAAAACCTCACTTAAATAATTAACTTCAACAAAAACAATTCATTTATATAAAACTATAGTTTTTAAATATTAGTGTTGTGCCCTACACTAAGGTTCACAATCTATTTGGCTGTCTAATTAACTCAATGGTACATCATCTTTGTCTAAACTATCATATTCAACTACTGTTTTATATTCATTTAATATAGCATTTCTGTGAATTATTTTTTGGGGTAACTTTGTAAAATGATTCCAATAAGATCTTTATATAGTTAATTTAAAACTGAATTGTAAATATAAGTAATGTCTTTGTAGTGTAATTTTCACTACACTATACTCATATCAAGTAGGGACTGGCTTCTATCCACTTTTAACATCTTGTGGAGGGATGAATTCATGAGCATATGATTAAAGACTGATTCAGCATGAAAGGTTCATCTTGGAGATAATAAATCTTGTTCATGTGCGGTGTAATGAAAATTGTACTACAGAAATATTATTCATTAAGTGGATAATCTCTAGTCTAATGAATGGCTAATAAAAACTATTAATATATTTCCATTAAGTGGTTTGTGTCAAAGTTGTGAGGTCAATAAGTTTGACACTTATTAATTAAACTGTAGTAATTGGCTATCTATGTACACTAAATAATGTTAAAGATACGTTTAAGAGATTGTGTTCTGGGCCAACTGACGAGTGCTGGCTTAGCACAAAATGTGCATTTTGAGAATCATAAATATTTTTGTCTTTGGTCATATGTTTATGGGTACACCCTACACAAGGTTGTAAAAGTGGATAGAAACCAGTTTCTACTTTAAATGAGAGTGGTATAGTGAAAATTACACTACCGAAATATTATTCATTAAGTGGATAATCTCTAGTGTAATAAATGACTAAAAAATAAATAACTGTAAACATGAGTTTTTGAATGTAAGTCTTTTTCCACTAAGTTTTTGTTTTGCCTCAATACCTATAAAATGCTGAAAACATTTAGAATTGTCACCCATAGTTCTAAAGTCATTTTAAAATTTGAACATGCATGGATTACTTATAAAATATTAATTTGAATTTATTCTACTATGATTAAAAATGTTTAGTTTTTTTTTTACTCCTAATGTATGTGTAGTTAAATCTGTAATTGATTTCAGCTAATTCTCATCATTTCCTCAATCATTCCCATTTAACTTTAAATATTACTTCAATAAATGTTTTTTTTTTTTTTTGTTAAATTAAACATTGCTATTTTTCTTTTGAAACATTATATGAGTGAAGACATCTAAATAATAGAAAATTCAAGTCAGAGATTGACCATTTAATTTAGGCACCTCAGGCAAGTCTTAAAACTGAACTTTTTAAAATTATTAAAACATTTAAACAAAGTGATGAATTTTAAAGAAATAAATATACTAATTAAAATATTAAACCTAATTTTGCACTAAGATATATAATCCATACATGTCAATCACATGACAACAGCCCAGTCTATATCATTAATTTTCAATCTGTTGTCCAGGCAACTTATAAAAGATGGATTCCTTTTACTTCTAGAGGTTGTCATAACAACAAAATAAAGATTCATGGTATAGATAAGCTTGAACTGCTATTATATGTTTTGGCACAAGTAGTAGTTCTTAACTACTTCTCATATGGAATCAATCTGTAATTCAATTATTATGTGCTACATATTACTTAAATATTATAAATGATTACAGTTTAATCATCTTCTGTTATTTCCCTGTTTAATTGAGATGTAATTTATGTTATATAATAGGCTTGTACTGACATTATCCATAATTTAGAATGTAACTATTATATAACACCATGTATCATAATTAAATAATGAGCTAATAGAGTATTCTTGAAATGCACTCTTTCATAACATTATCTAATATAAAAGCACACAGGAAATGATAACTTTCCCAACATTTTTTATATCAATGTACTGCCTAAGACTGCAGATGTAAAACAATTTTTTTATATGAGACAAAGATGGCAGCACACTAGCATAGATGGTGCTTTGAAAAGTTATCATTTCTAGTGTTTATATTTATTGGAAGTTCTAAATTTACTATTAATAATATACTTTAGACCAGGGATTGACAACCTTTATATTAACAAAAGCAGCTTAAACAGCATGTTTATGACAAATGAAACTTTATCTTAATTTTGCAGGTTGGAAGAAATTGTAAATTTAAGAGGAATTCAATACATGATTATTTTGGAAATATCCTGATTAACTTTTAAATTTGTTTATATAACGAAACCTCAATATAATTCTTGGAATACATATTTTTGGCTAATTTACTATAATTCAACACAGTCATGTGTAAGAATCTAAATGAGAATTAGTTTATTATACCTGTACTTGGTTTTAAGTTCATTATATATGAAAGAAATGTCAAAAAATAAATAATGAATCAATTTATAGAGCTATTTGTTTATTCAAATTCATTCTGAAGTGATATTGAAGCTTATCTCTACTTTAAAAAAGTGATCGACCTCACTTAAAATAATCTTCTATCAAAACTTGTTTTAAGGAAAATTTATTTTCATTTATTAGGAAAGGACTTTATTAAATTCTATTTATTTCTGAATAATTATTGAATGCCGTGTGACACATTTTTTTTTTAGAATGAAACTCAACATATAAATAGTATAATTTTATGTACAGTCATCATCATTATCATTATTTTCAACCATAACCAGTTCATTAAATGATAGTTTTTTCAAGTTTAATCTAGTTTTTCTAATCCAGAGCTTCTCTTCTCCATATCACATCAACAAACTTTCTTATTTTAGTTATCCATCTTGCTCTACTACAATCTCTTGTGATTCTGCTTAAGATTGTCAACTGTTCATCTGTTATCACCTCTTTTATCAATATGTTCAGCTTAGCTCATTTCAATTTCTTAATTCTTTCACTGATGTCAATAACATCTACTGTTTTCTCACTCATTTATTCCATTTTCAATCCTTTCTTGTAACTCTTGACATATATCACTTCATATTTCATTGAGTGGACTGGAATCTCTAAATTTGTTTTTTTAATGTCCATGTATCTGATCCATACATGAGAGCTAGTAAAACACATCTGTTGAAATTTGTTCTCTTCAAACACACTGCTATTATTAAATTAAAAATTGTTAAAAAGATCATAATTGCCACCAGAAACTTATCTTAAATCAAGACCTCTTTCTAGATGTTTAATAATCTGCAAATAATTGAAGCATATAAATAGTTTCCAATGAGATTTTAAAACAAATTTATTTTGACAACTGGATGTGATCTTCTTAGTATGTTAATTAAATCAATGAATTCAGAGTAATCATCGATTGTGGTAAATCATCCTGTTCGAGTAAATGAAGTTTATAAGTTAATTGTAGATATGGACAAAACATGAAATAAGTAGTTAATTATGAAATCTATGGCCACAGTCCAGAACTGGGGGACGTTTACTAAATAAATAAGTGAATAAATAATAATAATGAACATTTTGTAAATTTAAAAATTAAACAAAGATTATATAAATTATCCAGAATTTTTTCTTTTTTAAAATTATTTCTACAGTACCGACCAAATATCAAAGTAATTCTTAAAGAAAATTTGATAGATGTGTATAAACATTTAAAATATTTTTTTAAAGTTTTTAAGTGGGGTTTAAAAATATAATAATTTGTGTTGAAAGATGTTGTTAAAAATATAATATACAAAAGAAATAAGTGGAATTTCTGAGTGAGAGATAAAAAGCTTTCATCGCTAAAAGTTTAGACATCAGCTTTTAGTATCAGTCAAAAACACAACTGGTTAATGTTTTAAAAATTTATTTACAAAAGTTAATACTTTTTACGCTAAGTTTTATAAAAATTATCAAAAGAAAAAGTTAGTTCAGTATTAAGTTTATTTTTGCCTTTTTTAAAAAAACAAAACAAAACAAAAACAACTTGATTATACGATTATTATATCAAAGAATTATAATAATATAATCTGAAGGCTATAAACAATTATATTATTAACCGTGAAATTATTTCTTGGTTTAATACATAAAATTTCTACTCCACCACACATTTTTCACATCTATGAATAAAAACACCCCCTAGACACATTTTATTCTGAAGCAGCACTTTTCAGATGCGGCCCAGGTCATAATTTTTACATGTGCCTGGTCATTTGTTTAGTATTTAGTTTGTTTTTGATTTCTTGATTATATGATTATTATATATCAAACAATTATAAAAATATAACCGGAAGGATACAAATAATTATAGTATGATTAACAATAAAATGATTTCTTGGCTGGATAGTAATTTTTTTTACTCCATCACACATTTTACAAAACTATGGATAAAGATATTAGGAAAGATAAATTATTCTTAAGATACATTTTATGCTGAACCAGCATTTTTCAATTGGGGCACAGGTATATGTGCCTGATTATTTTTTCAGTATTTATTAACACCAAATTACTACAATATAGGTATACAATGTTTCAAATGCACAATTTTGATACCATTTTATATAAATACATTAATAATTATGACTAATTATTTATTAGATTTTATTCCTAGTTCAGATACAAAATTAAACCTCAATTAAAGATTAATATACCTGCTTTTCAATTACATGGGGTATCTAACTTTATTTCTCTTTTCTCGTGCATAATATCTTATTTAGATATATTTATAACTTCCATATCTTCCACACATTTTTGAAACACATAAATAAACATGTTTGAAAAAGACAAAATGTATTTCATGATAATTTCTATCCCACTAAGTGATTATTAATAATCATTAATGTGTTAATATGAAATGGATAATATTAAAGTTGTGATTGTAATTAGCTTGACACCTGTAAATTAAATTGTTATAACTTGATATTGATAAATACTGAATAAGTAATAAAGATATGTGTGAAGAGTTAGTGACCTGGGTAAGAGTAAATTAAAAGCTCTAATTCTTTATGAAATGTATATTGGGAGTCATTTATTTACTTTTTTCAGCTGCCGTCACTCATATGATTTAAAAATATGTGGTGAAGCGAAAGTTTTAGGTATATTTACGAAAGATGTTGCATAATGAAAAAAAAGTGATAAAGTTAAATTATTTCATGTGTTTATGGATAATTAAAAAAGTCCACTGATGGTATGTGTTTATGGTTAATTAAAAAAGTTTATTATAGTATCACTGATGGTTAAAATTTATATCTAGTTTTAGGAGTATGTGATAAGATTTAGCTGAAGAAATGATTAATAATAATCATTAAAGTATTTATTTTAAATGGATAATATTGATATTACTGTGGCACAAAGATTAACCCTGCAAATGAAATCACAGTAATTAATATTACTAATCATTTATTAGGCTAGAGCAGGGGTCAGAAATAGCTCACTAGCCAAATGTAGTCTTGGGTTTGAATTTTGTTGGCCTTTTTATCAAGATAAACATAAACAGGTTTTTTATTATTATTTCATTTTGTAATTTGTAAATAAATATATTGATGACTCTAGGAGTGAAAAAATATGCATTACTACACTGTTGCTTAATTCATGCTTATTATAGAATAATAATTATTGTATATAATGAATATTTAAGTATCAGAAATTTGTGAATAAATCAAACTGTCAAAATAATTTTTAATTTTCATTTATTTATTTTTAATTTTTTTTTTTATTTTCATTAGACTGTATTTAAATTCTGCTATGTTCTATTACTAAAATAAGTGTTCAAATATATCCACAGAAGTCAAGATTTAGTGGCTGAGTGGTTAGCACAGCAACCTTATAAGCAGTTGTCCCCGGGTTTGCTTCTCAGCCGATGCTTTGACACATAATATATTGTACCGAACAAAACATGTTTATCCATCTAACATGAGCTGGAACTCACAAAATGTACTTCAAACCTAGTCCAGCCCAAGATTTAGGTCAGGGACTAACCTGGATTCGAACCCACTCCATAAGCTCCAGATCAAACACCTAATGAATAACATAATAGTGATGGCACATGAGAATTAATTTTAATCTGGCCAATTAGCAAAGCTGAGCAAAACAATGAGACATCTATAATACTATGACTAAACTAAAATATATATAAGCAGGCTTTACTTTTGGAAGTGGAGAAAAGAAGGAATTCGAACTACTCAAATAAGTTAGACAATAAAATATATTTTAATATACTGACAAATTATTATACATTTATAAATTAAGTACATTAGTATGTGCATGAATGAGCAAGCGGTAGATAATTACATAGTGTCATTCACGCTATTATTTCTCATATGCTCTTTATTAGCTAAATAATATATTACAAATAAACACACATCTTTGGTGGGTCCAATATTAAGATGCCAATCGAATATTAGAAAGAATTACATAATACTGCCATTAACGCTTTGATTTACGGTTCAGAAACATGGTGACTAACATATATTTTTCTAGGAGCATTCCGAAATTCATTATACATATGATATAAACTATTTTCATGCCATTGAGGTCGTGAAAATAAACAAAATACATTTGAAAGATTATATTTGAATCTATGACAAAATATTTAATGAAAAATTATTTTAACAATAGTAAGACGAACGCTTTATTTTCCCCAAGGCATATATACTCTTAAATACAGAAATAAGTTACGATGGTGGGATTGTATAAGACTGAAATAAATTTAATTAATAAAACTAGTAATAGTTGGCATTTATATATATTTTAAGCAGAGCGCAATTTTAATATTAGAGCATTAAAACTGGGTCATGAAGCAAAAGAAATAATAATACGAAGAAGTTTGCAGTGCTGACATTGTGGCAAAAAGATAACAGGAAAAGTCGTGCTTCTGGATGAAAAACAAAATCTCACACCCCCTTCTTGGGTAGTGCTTAGAGAAAAGTGGATAGGCATGGCGTGGCCCAGACTTTTGCTGGTATAACCGACATGAGAGGCCCTTTATTTACGAAGAAGTGAATATGCATAGCGTGTGCCAAACTTACGGGATCACTGCCAGAGGCATTTTATATGAAATAAATGTGATTCTGGATAGCTCAACTATCTACGGAATGAGATATGAGAAGAAATCTATGGGTTCGAACTTGTTGCAACCCCCAGATTAGAAGACTAGAAGCACATAATATATATATATATGAAGATATGCTAAATGTCAGTAATGCAGTACGAATGAATGTCCCTAATGACATTGAATAAGATTTACTGCTTTTAAAAATAAATGACCCTAGTTTGAATACCATAATTTAGACAAATAATATGCTATGCAGTTATATATATATATATATATAGAGAGAGAGATTTACATTTCATTTACTTAAAATATACTTGAAGATTTTATTTAGCAAAAGTAACATTAAGATTTACCCCCATCCCTTTTCTGCTATTTAAAATAAATCAATCCCACCTTCGTTGATTTTATAATAACTGGAATATATAAATATATTTTAAGAGTGAAATAAAAAAATAGCAGATATATAGAAAATAATTAATGGGTCACTCTTTCAGAATTTAATAAAAAAAAACATTTTAAAAGATTTCAAAGCATTAATTAGCTTAAGTTCTGGATTTACCCCAGGTAGAAAATCCAGAGTTAAACAAATATATATATATTTTTATATTAAAGCATAAACAAAATGTTGACGTAAAACAATCTGGTAAGCGTATTAATGAATAATGTATTATGTTTTAAAAGGGGATGTTAATAACTTGCTTCATGAAGGTTTATTTAAAAATGACAAAAAAAGATTTTTATAAATTAAGCTCACCAGTTTGTTTGAGATTGGAAAATTAATAATAAAAGCACACATAAAAATCAAGTAATAAATAAATGACCGCACCAAAATTAAAGAAAGTTAGAGCATATGAGATAGAATTAAATTTAAAGAAATCATTTGAGAGCAATTTACATATTATATATAGAAATTAACTAAGAGCAAATTACATATTAACAAAAACAAAGTTAAATAATATATTAAAAGAAATCTTGATAGATGAGTTAGGTTAGATTTAGTTTGCGGTGATGGCTTGAAAAGTTACCTGGCAATTTTAAGAGTCCGATTTAAAATATTGCACATGCACGGCAATTGAAATGAAAGTTCTTAAATAACTGCAAGCTTCTATTAGCATTAAAGTTCTTAGGTCAGGCTTTTACTTCCTCTTGGGCAGCAGAATGAGATGGCTGCTGAAGATGATGACCCGACAGGGCCGAGAAGGTTGGTGGATTTATACTACATCATTTTTAGTTTCACAGTGACGTGTAATATGTTTACAATCAGTTCTCTCAATAGTAGCTAATCTCATCTGTGACTCAAAATTCAGTCATTTTATACTTTTTCTTTATCAGTTGTTTTTGAAGATGCAACAGTAAGATAATGTCCAAAAATAAATTCAAATCTATTTCCAGATTAGAAATAGATTTGACAACATGTTTTTAACAAAAGTATCTCTAATCTTAATCCCAATTTTAAGTAAAACTTTAATTAAAAAATACCTACCCCAGATTAAAACAATAGTGCTTCCAACCCCTTTAATTATTTTTAGACAAGTACTGTAGCATCTTCCATATTGGATTTTACAATAGTTTAATAATAAAAAAAACAAGCAATTTAAAAAAAAAAAAAGCCAAAAATGACGCACGATAAAATATTTAAAAATCAATATTTTGTTAGTAAGTTTTGCTCCTATATATATATATATATTGAGTCGCACCTATGATACTTTAATAAAAAAGAACTAATAATTTATAAAAAAGAATTAATAATAATTTTAAAACATGTTATTGAAACATTAAATTTTATAATTTAGGCGCGCATTTCAAATATATACATGAAATATATATACACGACAAAAGGAGCGGGATGGGAAATAGGGATTTAAACACGGGTTAGTAGGTGGAAACATGAAGCTCAATCTTAAGCTAATATTGACTGCTTCAATATATATCCACAGACATTCAGAAATATTTTTTATGAACATATTTATCATCTTCTTCTTTGCAGCTCTTTAATGGGATGGGGATGAGGATGGGGAGATACTTTTTGCTTGAGGATCTTTAATAGGAAAAAGGAGAGAGATTGGAACAAAAATGGCTCTTCATGATAAAAAGTTTTCTGATCCCTGGGCTAGAGAATATCATCTGATTCCTAGTCCAGATTTAAAATTTATATTAGGTATAGGAATGGAATGATCATTTCTAAACTAATTATTGATTATCATTATTGTATTTTTCTGATATTTGTAAATCAAATTGTAAAGCGCACCAAAAATATTCATCTTGCTGTTCTTTAATTTAATTTTATTCAAATTTTAAAATTTACATATAGTTGGAACAGAAAAGCTTTTTTTTTAAAAAATCATGCCAATAAGATTCTGGAAATGAACTTTGAAAATAAGGCATTACCTGTCAAGTGTGCCATCTCAGAACCAGATCTTTAAAAACATAGTCCTATTCAATCATGAGCATATTATGATCACACACACTGTGCCATGAGATGTAATTTATGAATATACGAGTTAAAAAGGTAAACATCTTTAAAATAGTAAACTTTATGGTAGGGCTGCTCTATCTCTTATAGAAGAATATAGAAGGAATGAACTGTTCTTGTAAATTCCTAAGCAGTGAAGATGTGAATCATTTTTATCATAGTTTTAGACTCTAACTAACAAATATCTAGATACTTATTTACTATACCATGGATAAGCCTGCTTTGTATCTCTGTATTGTGATAAACTTTCAAAAGAGCTGTGAAACACATTCAGAGTTACCTTCAGATCATCTCCCCCTCTTCACTCAACAGCATTTTAAACAACACAAAAGATAATATACCTTTTGAATACATTCCCCAAATTATATATAAAATTTCACGCTCTGCCTCATCCTGTAGCTCTATGTATTATGGTAAATCTCACACTAACAGATCAATAAGAATCACCCAGCACACGTATTCATTTAATAAAACTAAATTAAATCGTGAATAGAAATCAAACTTTTTTTGACCATGAGCTGGTTACGACACAAGTTTTCTCTTTCCAATGTAAGATCAATATGTTCTGGAAAGATGATATGAAAAGAAAATATAAAGAGGCTTTGGCTATTGCAAGGAATCCTCGTTCCATCAATAGAAAAGTTTCCCGTGACCCATTATCAAAAAAATGAAACATCTAATTTACATACTGTACCTGATTTACTTATTGGTCTTCCCAATTATATATGCATATAATTAATTACACAGTTCTACTCAGCATTATGATTGTGACTGCAATTTGCAGAAAGCTGTGTCAGTGCTTTTAAGACTTTCTTATTATATAATTGTATGAAAAGTGTATATACTATTGAGATTGGACAACTTTAGATAAGTATTTGAATTTACGAGGACTGAACTATGAAAGAAAAATCGCAATGCTGTTAAAAATAATTTCAAATTTATTAAGTCCAGGTTTAAACTCAGACTGTAGATATCTGTGTTTATGTGCTACCGTTGGATCTCTAGGTCTTTTTTGCATATACATATATGCATGAGTATACATAGATGCATGCATATACATATAAACATTACAAGCATATATATATGTAATTTATAAATCAAATAATTTCTGTATGTTTTCAGAAAAAAAAAAACCCAGCATATGTTTTATTATTTTAATTGAAAATTAAATTATTTCTCCATCTGGTTTAATTGTGAATTTTGAAAAAAAAAATAGAAAAGATTCGATTGTTTTTTCTTACAAGTCAATCTTTTTTTAATAGTTTTTGTTTATTTGTAAATTTTTTTTGCCTGATAATTATTTAAGCTAATCATAATTTAGTGTGGGTTGAGTTGGATAATATCTTTTTGTATTATATTTTAGAAAGAGCGTTGTATTCCTAACCTTTAAATAAAGTTTATAAAGTAAGCGTAAAACAAAGTGGGTATCGATATATATATATGACTGATTAGTGGAAATTAATTTATTAATTCTGTAAGTTATTTTGAAAAAATAGCCGTTTTCCACCTTATTTATTTACCGAAGATAAACTATAAAATATATAAACTTATAAGTAGGTGTTAAAAAGTAAAAAAAAACAAAAACAAAGAAAACATATTTTCAAGCAGTAAAATCATCTTTATGAAAATCAAAAAATATCAACAAAAAAAATAATAATTAGAAATGATTTATAAAATTACCGTATTTACCAGCGTATAAGACGCAGCGGCATATAAGACCCATCTTTTTTTTTATATACGCATTTTTAAAGGAAAAAAATAATTTTCTAGATTTTTAATGAATTTCCGTAGTGATTTATTGAACTAATTTTTTAGTTACTTATGTCTACAAAAAATGTAACTAGGAAACCCTATAGTTGGATATCTTTTAATCTTTATCCTTAAAACCCAGAAACTCATCTCCAGAGCTAAACATTTTGAAGATTGTCTTTTTTCTTAACTGTATATGTTATTTGCCTTATGAATAGATTCATATTTTTAAGAGAACTTTTTTTAACCATTTAATTTTAAAATATTTTTTTTAAAAATGAGAGTATTAAGTTATTTTGAATGTTTTGCTTAATTTGGAATTTATCATTTATATATATTGCTTACATGCATGCTTATTCATACGTGTGTATTTATAAGTAATATTTTGTTTCACAAAAGGATAAAATGCAATAAAATACTTATATATATATTAATATAAATCAGAAATTTTAGACTGACTGATATTTCAACTCATAATTTTGATTATCACTGCATAAGATGCACCCATATTTTTTAGGTTATTTGAGAGGGGGGTCCTATATATCAGGAAATATAAGTAGAGGAATTTGCTGTGGTCATAGGAAGTATGTATTTTTGCAAAGCTTCATCTAAATTAGAAATAGAGAAATGAGTGAAAATTGAGTTATAAGATTTGATCTAGACCAAGGGTTGGCAAACTTTTTAACACAAACAGCCATTTTAATTTATAAATTTAAGAAACTTTTCTTAGACAACTATATATTATAAATATATGTACTGACAAGCTCTCATAAGCAAATTTATAATTGCATGAAAATTATTATCGAAGCTAAGCGCTTTTGAGCGCGTTAAATGTCCTCGCAGTTATAACCTCGGAATGTCCATAATTGTATGGGTATGTGTATATATGGACATTTGATTATTCAAAATGTATGTAAATCTGATTGCTCATTTCTTAAAAAAGGGAAGCAGGATTCTTTCTGATTTAACATTAAGATTGTTAGCTATATGCTAACCTCCCCCCTCCCACAATCAAAGAGCCATATCCTCCTCGCCCCCTTCCAAATAAAAACCCAGAAGGAAAAAACTGAAAAATTTAGCTGAACATTTATTTTGTAATAGAACCTAGTAGAATCTATACATTTCATAATGAAAAAAAAATCTCTTAAAAATAAATAAAGGAAAACAAAAATTACTTTGCCAGTTTGATTTATTCACAATTTTGTAATATTTAAATATTCATCACATACAATGATTACTATTCTATAAAAAGATCGAATTTAAAAAAGAATATAGCAAAGCACAATTTTTATCTCCTAGAGTTATCAAAGTACTTATTTACAAATTCCAATAGGAAATAAAAAAAATGTGTTTGTTTATCATGATAAAAAGAGACATGAGATTAGAATCAAAAAACCACATTTGGCTTGCAAGCAATAGTTTGCCAACTCCTGATTTAGACAGAGTAAATTTAAATACAATAATATTAAGAAAGCAAACATTTCTGACATTAGTAATAAGACAATTTTTTTTTAAATATTGAATCCAATAAGCAAATGACTCATAGTTATAACATGCTCTTTGAAGAATATTTATTCTATACTGAATAATCTTATAAGCTTAAAAATCACAATTAACAATTTTAAGATTCACACCTGTTTAAACTTCATTTGAGAAATAGTACTTATGTCTGCATAATGAGTACTCTATTTTCTGTCAGTAGGTTTAGGATAGAAATACCAGTGATATTTTAACCTTGAAGCATAATAAACTATAGACTATCCAACATTCTGTCCTTATTTGCTTTCTGTCTCTTGTCTGTAATATAATTCTATAAATGCCAAAGTTTCGAATGCAAAAGTCATCAATTTACCCATTAGCAGCAGAGTTTCTCTTTAACTATGCCAGAGCCTTCTACTGTAAATTTAATCAACCAATAAAACCGAGATAGCATAATTTAATAAAATCCTATACCCCCTGACTTATTATGAGCTTTTGTTTCCATCAATGAAACCTTAGGATTCAAAGCTGGAAGTAATACATTTATGCATCTAATATAAACAAAATATGATAATCTCTTCAATTTATGTAATGATTTAGTGACTATGGATACTTGAGGTAATAGACCAATTGCATTACTCCTTCAATCATGCATATTTTATTTTGGTTTTGATGTAATAATATGGTCCAAAAAGGAGCAAAATGTTTTTTTTTTTAACTTTCTGGTTCTAATTTTTAACCCCATCAATAAAAGAGTAATGAATTATTGATGATTTTAGACATTCCATGTAAGAAAAATCTAGTTTCAAATCTCAGCACATTTGACACAACCCATTGCTGTTTCACTTGGAATGATCAGCCTAAAAAGTTATAACTATTTATCAGTTTAATAACACTTTCTTTACATATGGTTATATCAATCTAAAACTTTGATGATGAGTTCCAAGTACCATTCTACGTACAAACTTGGAAAATCCATATCATGCAAAGTTATCCCATTTTGTATATCTACTCTTGAACTTTTTTAATATTATAACTATTACCAAACTTCTTCTACATCAGCATTTACTAATATTATGACTATTTCTACTACTAAAAATAAGCAATCTTCTGGGTATTATGACATGCCCAAATTTTGTAAAGAGATCATTTTAACCACCTTTTTCCCCCCAAGAGAGATATTTTTAATTATAACTGCTCAAGCATAGGAATATTAGCTAAGGAAAACATTTCTTTTACATCCCATTTTATAATACAAATTATTGATTCACAAACTTGTTAAATATCATAACTAAGAACTATTTTTTGAATTTATCCTTATATCTATTTTCTTCATGCCTTTGCAAAAAATAGGATTGGAGTTATAATTGCAGTACACATATAATTGTATTTATATATTGGATTATTTCCATCAGCTAAGTATTGAATGTCTTTAAAAAAATTAACTTTATTTAAATTTTCCAATTACACTCAACTGTAATTATAGCATACAGGTTAGTTTATGTCTAATGTTTCAAGAGGTATTATTATCCTATCTTCTTCAAGTGCTATTGACCTGACTAGTGACAGTACTAGCATGGAATTGAATCTGGACCCTTAGATTCTTGAATATTGAATTTTAAGGTAATGCTCTAACCAACTGAGCCATTCTGCCAAAGACAACAATCACTTGAAATTTCATATGCTTATCTATGAGATTCCTTCTGATTTATCCACTTTTTCCTAAGAGGGAAGTTGATTAGTGGTTTTTCAATACATTATGTATGGACACATTAGGTTGACTTATGGGGTTATTCACCATTGTCATGTGATCTACCTTTACTCCTCTATTCAACATGTTTGCATTTTCCCAATTGAATATATGTTCATTGGTACATACCTATTCAAGAATCTAAGAGTCCAAGTTCAATACCAATGCTGGAACTGTCACTGGTCTGGCCAGTAACACATGAAGAAGAGAGAATGATACCTCTTGAAACATTGTATATATACTAACCTGTGTTCTACTACTAACAGCTAAATGTAATTGGAAAAATACAAATAAAGTTAATTTTTCTAAGACATTCAATACTTAATATTAGATGATGGTAATAGTCCAATATATATTCTAACCTATTAAAAAGAAGACTTCTATTAAAATAAATGAGCGCATTCAATAACGAGAATTCGGAATTCGGACGCTTCCGTATAGCACGGGTAACAAACCCTATATTACCTAATATAGCTCGACGTTTGGTTAGTTCTAATAATTCAGCTACAGCGATATGCAGTTCAGACAGAGATAGAATTAAAAAAAAATTATCATTAATAAAATAAATTTAAAAAGAAAATTTAGAATAAACTAACATTCTTTCTCTATCCAAAACACATTCTCTGAGCTGCAAGTACTTGCACTGTTTGACAATGATGATGATGATTTCATGTCATTGTTAATATTACTGACTAAAACAAAACATTCATTAATTTGCCAATATGATCTCAATATTCTATTATTATACAATCAAAAGTTTCAATCTCTTAAGCCATGCCACGCTTGTAATATTGATCATAATGAATTAATTCTTAATTTAAGAGCACTTATAATAATGACACTAATCTCAGGGTTCTCTGTTATATTTAATAAAATGCTCAGCAGTATTGTGTTGTCGCATATGATTGACATTCTGGTCAGCTATAGGAAACATTTACTTTACTTAAATTCCAGGTATCTTACTCCACATATCAACTATTAGAATAGTTGAGGAGATGATAACCATATTCAATAACAATGTATAATTTTGAATAATATCGCCCTTTTTATCCAGAATCTCAGTCGGAATGATGAAAAGACAAGAGTGCTTTTGTGTCCTTCCATCATCCATGAAAACACAATAATTTAACTAAGATTTATTACTTAGACACTTCACTTAAATGTGTACGAAACAATGTGCAAACAAAACCTACTAGTTTGGGAATAAAGTGATTTTACACACATATATAATAAAATGTTTTGGTCTGAAGTTTTCAATTCCACAAATAATTCTTATTAAATTAAAATATAATGAAATATTCTGATCTGCTTACAATTGTCTATCTGGTGTATTGAAATTTAAGAGTTCATAAATGATTTCGGACTCAAGAAAATATTGCAAGTATTATGCAAATACACTTTTATTTAGCACACAAGAAAAATGACTCAACACCATTTGTAACAAGACTATAATTTATTATTAAATTTAACAAGATTCTAATTTATTATTACAGTTTAACAAAACTATCCTTTATGATTAACATAATAAACAAACATATACAATTTATTCGATCCCATATGGATAAAACAAAATATAACTAACATTAATTCGTCTATACTTTTAGACCTGGATTTGAACTACTTCTTCATCTTCTTTTTACATTTATGCAAATTGAATATAACAAAATAAATATTATTATCGATACATCAACTCATCCGTTTAGTGTATCTTATATGAACGGTTACTTAACTTTATTAACTAACGATCTGTTTTAAAACAAAAATAATCTGATTCTAGGCACTGCGTACAAACGATTTTTATTATCATATCTTTAATTAAATGATAGTTTTTATTTAGATAACTTATTATAGTTTATGGGTTATTTATCAGAAGTTACACTTATTATTTTAATATTTACCTTAATAACAACTGAAGTTGTTATACACACTGTATTCCTCAGTATAAGTTATATTGTGAGTGCTACTTAATCATTAACCCGAATTAAACCTAGTATTTGAATCCTCCATTGGCAAATAAAAATTTCTAAATCACGCAATTTTAAACTTACTCTCTCCATTGACTTACGTATGGATTACCAGCACTATTCCGCCGCACAATCCAGACATTGATCATATATACTAGCACGTTATTTATACTAAATGGATCATGAGGAATTAACCTCCAATATACCCGTTATCTTGCCATAACTTTCTAAACAAAACACAATATTCAACACCTTCCGTGGTGGAATTATCTCTATTTTCTCATGAGGAATATGGAATAACACCGAACGTCTGTAGAGTTAACTACTACATTAAAATAGTTTGGTGGGTCCTTGCCTCTTACTTGGGCATAATAGGAACACACACCAAATATAATCCTCTCCTGGGATTTTAACAAATGAAATACACTAAATACGATATAAATTACTGATCGTCCTAACTCTGAGAAGCGATCACTTGGGTTATAAACATACCCGAATACTAGTTTTATCTATTCCCCTCATGGAAAATAAAGCTTTTGGGGAGATCATTTTCCATCCCACAAAATAAAGACATTACAATTATTACTTATGCGAATCTTAACCATATACCAATGCTATATCGGGGCAAGACAAGCAAATACACTAATTACACTAAATTTATGTTCCGGGGTATACTTAGATCAACGTCTGAAATCAATGGATAACACAGAATAAACCATAATAATTTTCACCTTTGCCAAAGAAACATTCAACAAGTAATTGGTAGTATAGTATCTTGAACTAAATTAAGTGAATGCGTTAATAAAGAATAATTGGGAATAAGTTCTTCAATTAACATAGTATAAATTTGTTTCAAACTTTAAATAAGTAATATTTTGTATAGCACTTCTCTTTAATTACTTCTGATAATTTTAACTAGATATTTTACCTATTAAGTATCTAAATTTTTCTTCTTTTACGCATCTAACATATAAATTTATACCCATAATTGCATATCATAAGTAAACACATTTTATAAAAAAAAAAAATTTTTTTCCATGTCAAATATAAATTTTAACCTAGAATAATTACATGAAAACATACCTTTATGATTACAAGATCATTTAAATATTACTTGACTATACAGCCTTTCACCTGTTGATATAAAAAAAAATACACATAATTTTACAAATTAGTAAAAAAAAATCATTACTCAACAAGTGCTTATTATCTCACTAGAAAAATGTTTTTCCATTGGGCAATTTATCTAGATGAAGAACTTGATCCATTCGTAGTTCACGAAGCAAATTTAAAACAAGAAACATATTTTATTATTTCATTTATATAAAAGTTGCCTCCATTCTGGTGCAATTAATAAATTAGGCAAAGAAAACATATCAGCGTTGGATGTTAACTCTTCCTTGAATTAACTGATATAATTTTGGGATCCAAGAAAACAATACATATTTTAACACGACGAATATTTGACGATAGATGAACACATATACAATTCTTTTCTTTTTACTATTGGCAATAGGTATCATTTTTAGCTAGCTGGCTTATGAATAAAATAATGCGCGAATTTTCCCAAAATACTATTATTATAACGACTGCAGCTGACTTACGTGGATATAAAGTTTTAACGACTCCAGTTGATGTATAATATAACCTATTATATTATGGTTATAATTAAGTCACTAATGTTTGTAGTTTTTATTCCTACTCTAGGAATTATAATTTTTCTTTAATAATGAATTCTCCGTAAAATGCACACATACAAATTTTCCGATATTTGCCTTGAGAAAATTTATATTTTCTTTTTTAAAAATATACAGGTGCATAAGTAAATATCCTTTATCATTAATATTATTTCTAGATAATTTTCAGTGAATAAAACATATTTTAACGTGGGGAACTTACATTATTTTCAAAAGCAGAGCGCGAAATTTTCTAGTTAACTTTCCTTGGCTTTTATAATATGTCTTTTTAATTATAATTTTTCTTTTATACCACAAAAAGATTATTAAATAAGGTAAAGTTAACAAATAATTGATTATTTCCTGGAAATTACTTATATTACTTATTTTAAACATAATGACACTTTCCGTGATTGCTGTAGTTAATACGGTCATTTTGAACTTTAGCAGAAGATAGTATATTTTTGCGTATAAAAAGCTTTAAAATAGGTAGATGGCAACAGAAAACAGAATATCTTATCAAAAAGGATTAGCCTCGCATGATATTATTAAAAATTTACTGGACTTATATTTATTTCTGCAATAAAAAATAATAAAAATTTTGTTACCGAATTTCAGTACTGCTTCCTCCTTGTAAAACTAATGTCAGACTAAACTTTCTTCAAAATTTGGCGGTCTTCTTTTAGCGACCTCTTACAGAAAAATAATCATTTAATTATACATAAACAAAGGAAAGGAAAAAAAAAAACTTATTACAGTCATATAGTTTTCCGTATGATTTAAATGGATTACAAAGTAATTTGACAAATAATGAAAAATAATAAATATATTTAATTAACAATGCTTATTAGTGATGTATAATTCTGTATACATTATTATCTAAAATAATTTAAAAATTACCAGAAGTTATTGTGCTTTATGATAAGATACTCATCTACTCTCCCTCTCCACCCATCCAAAATCAATTACTGTTTATGATAGGTGCTTTTATACTATATTAAATTGCTCTTATTGTTAACATTTTAATTAAATTATTCATGCTCTTCTTCAAAATGACATCAAATTACTAAATTTATTAGTTATTTGCTTAAAACACGTTAAAGTGAGTAAATAGCATATTTTATTAATCACTTAATATTATTATTATTTTACTTTTTTATTTCCTAGAAAAGGATTGCATTGTTTTCCTGTGGAAACAATGCCAAATAAACTAAGTGTCAATAACACTAGGTTACAATATATATATATATATGGTAATCAAGTATTTACCTTGCAATGACGTATTTCGCCTGAAGGCTCACCACTGTAATTATCCAATATTTGCGTCGTCGGAAGAACACATGAACATTGTCATGGCAACGAAGAGACTGACATGACTAATTCTAGAGATTTTACTTTTTTTTGTTACATTGCTATGACATCATAAGCCTGAAGGCATACAGCTGTAATTATCCGATCTTTGTGTCACCGGAAACGTTGATATGACTAATTCGAGATATTTGATTTTTTGGTCCGCGAGATTTTTTTTGACCCGCGAGATTTAAAACTGGATTTCTTCCTATTTGTTGCATCGTATTTTATAGTGCAACAGCGTTTTTTTCCAGTGAGCAATTTTTTTACCACAGTGAGCAATTTTTTTTACCATTTTTTTAAAAGAAATTACTTTCTCAACAAAATTGATGAATGTTTTATAATAGCCATTGCAGATAGAAGTGCGTCCAGTCTCATGCAAGCCATTTTGGAGAATGTGCACCAAGGCACTACTATTTATAGTGATTGCTGGAAAGGGTATAAAACAGAAGAATTGGAGCTGGCTGGATATGAGCACCATCAAGTTAACCACACATATAATTTTGTAGACCCCACAACTGGCGTTCACACGCAAAATGTTGAAAGGTTGTGGGGTTTAGTCAAATGGAGGAATAAGAAGCACAGAGGAACTGCACGTCAACACTTAGACTCCTATTTGATGGAATTTATGTGGAGGCGTACCTACAAAGACGGTTATTTTGGTGCAATTCTACAACATATAAGCCAGTTTAGTCCACCGCAGTAATCGTTATTTGGGTAAGTACGCATTTTGTTGTGATATTCATCTTTTATTTTACTTATAAATTACAGTAGTTTTTATTCGTAGTTATTTCCACTAAAAAAATATTCATATGTTTATATAGTACTTTTAAGATCACTTTATGATAGGTTTTTTTTAAGACGACAAAATTATTATTTGAATACTTGCAGAATTATTAATTCAGGACTCGCACTTTAAGATATGTTTTTTTAAAAAAGAAAATTAATATTTGTAGACTTGCAGTTTTCACTTTATGATAGGCTTTTTTAAGACGACAAAATTATTATTTGAATACTTGCAGAATTATTAATTCAGGACTCGCACTTTAAGATACGTTTTTTTAAAAAAGAAAATTAATATTTGTAGACTTGCAGTTTTCCATGTTATAAGTTTAAAAAAATTTGAAATAAAATGTCTCAATAAAATTTATTGGAATTTATTTCTCTTTTTTAAATTTAACAATCAATTTGTTAATTTTGTTTTAATTTAACAACCAATACTTCTTTAGTAGATTATAGATTCTCGAAACTACATTTATCAAAAATAAGGGATGCCATCTTGGTTTACTTGATAACTTACAAGTACCTAATAATCTTATTGTGTAAATTAATAATTTAGCCATATTAATAAAAGTACAGATGTAAACTGGCAGTTCAAATAAATAAATAAAAATATTTAATCCAATGTTTGAATTTTATATAGTATAAAAATAGAAAACATATTGACAAAAATAATCTTACTTTTAGAAGAAAAATACAGTATATACTTATGAATGTCATAAGCTAGAACATAGTTTGGAAATGTGCTTCAGACAGCACTGAATAGAGATTTATTAAGCACTATCATATATTCTTGAAACTCCACAGTTTATAAGCATATCTTTATCAATCTTGTTGGTAATTCAAAATGAAATTAATTCATCGGCCAGATGGAATATACCACTTAAAAGTTATTAAACTAATAACCAATTATAAAAGACTGTGACTTATTCTATCTGGCTCGTAAATTAATATCACTCTGAATTATCAATAATGTTAACAATGATATGCTTATAAATGTCAGAGCTCCAAAATTAAATGGATTTATTCTATTCTCATTCCTTTATTCAACATTTAAAGTGTTTTTAATTTATGGCCTGAAAGAGAGTGATGTAGTTCTTTTGTTTATATATACATTGATCTACAGTTAATTTAAAGTTTAAACATGATAATAATAGATTGACAGTCAAAAACTAAACTGAATGCCAAAAGATTTTATAAAATGTAGAAAGAGACCACGTGTGATATGAATGGATGAGATATAATATGCTAGAGTGATCTATTGAAGATGAACTATGAATCAAAGAAATTGGATTACACTTGAAGAGATATCCATCCTGCAAGGAGTAATGATGATGAAGGTAAAGATAATGATGATAATAATAATAAAATGTAAAGTATTCCAAAAAACAACAAGACGTCCCTCATATTTTCAACTATTATATACAAAATAAAAATTTAGACTGGCAATATATGCAGTTAGATTGCTTTGGTTATGCAATTTAGTTCTATTTGATGAGAATACATATACTATAGAAAGAACTGACTTTTTAGTGACAAAAAATGTAATCTATTTTATAGTTTATTGTCATTTAATTATAAAAAAAACATTGAATTGAGCATACTATATTCATTAAATTAGGAATAAATCCCCAGTTCTTGAAACAGATTTCCAATCATTCCATATTCTTATGGAGAGACTTTGCCATTCCAGAAAAAAATCTCTTTTGCAAACTCAAAATGAGATCATCAGCACAAAAATGAATTTCCTACATTCTGGTTCAGAAAGGTCACTGATGAATGTATTAAGTAATGCAGGTGAAAGAACAGATCTCAAGAAAAGCATTCCAGAGGCTTTCTATGCTATCTACTTCCTCAGAGTTGAAAATATGCCATTATATACACATATTATCAGAGATGGCTGCATAAAGGAGTTTGCTATTAACTGAAAAGAGACCCTTTGATTCCTCTTGGAGGCCTTAAAGCAACTGAGCAGGGCAAATTCCTAATGTCCACTCCATATGTTCTTGTCATTGCAGCTGTTATTACTATGTGATTATTCATCTTAGTATACAAACATGGATGGACTGCTCACCAACATGCATTAGCCAGCCTTGTGAGTTTATCGGCTTTTTGCTTTGAGTTTAAGATCAAGAAACACCATGGTCTTTCTTCTCAGTTGCCTGATAAGGCAGAAGGAATGTTTGTGTAAATGGTAAATATTTTTTCAATAGTTAAATACAATTATGACAAACAAAAATAAAGCATGCTCTTATTCCCAGGTGGCAGTAAAATCACCAACCAAGGCAGCGTTTTGTGGCCAAAGATGGAGAGTACTAAGAATTCCCTGATTGTGGATCCAGGCTGCCATTTGATGATGAATTTTTATTTAGGTACTTAAAACTGTAGATCACTTTCAAGTGAAGGAAGATTGCAAGAATTAGAAGAACTGTCTTATATTAAATGGGACATTATTGGACTTTGTGAAGTTAGAAAAAAAGGCGAAGAGACAATTGATTTAAAAAGTGGACATGTAATATATTATAAAGGCACAAGTGGAGTAGGATTTATTATAAATAAAAAAATGGAAAAGCAACATTGTGGAGATTGATGGTGTATCAGATAGAGTGGCAAGATTAATTATACAACTTAATAGCAGATACCAAATGCAGATAATTCAGTTTATGCTCAACAAGTTCTCATAGGAATGAAGTAGTAAGAAGATTTTTATATGGATGTACAAATGGCTTTTTGATGAGAGTAAACAACATTTTAAAATTGTTATGGGAGACTTTAATGCTAGAATTGGTAAACAAATGAAAGATGAAAGTGCTGTAGGTAATTTTGGTTATGGTAATGGAAATGAGAGAGGACATAAACTTGGGAGTTTGCAGAAAAAGAAAAACTTTATATTATGAATTCGTTTTTTGAGAATAATGTTAAAGGGAAATAGACATGGAAGCATCCAAATGAAGGTACATCAGAATTGGATTATATTTTGACTAACAGAAAACACATATTTCAAGATTGTAATATTCTTAATAAATTTAACACAGAAAGTAAGATACATGTTAATGCAAAACTAGAGAGACAAAAATTATTGAGAAAAATAATTTTTAGAGTTGATATTCCTAATCTTCAGAAACATTCTAATGAATTTAAATTAGAACTTACAAATCGGTTTCAAATATTAGTAGATTTTGAATATGATTCAGATTTGAATGAAATTAATATGAAAATAACCGATACACTTTTAAAAACTGCAACAAAGATAGCTGATAGAAAAAAGCAGCAATTGACTAATAAAATTTATACTGAGACTAGAGAATTTATGAAGAAAAGAAGGAATATGAAGATATACAAAAATGATGCATTAAAAAGAATTGAATATTTCGAATTTTGTAAATGGTGTGGAAAAGAATTGGAAATGATATAAGAAAATATAACTGTGAACCAGCAAGGAAAGCTGTAGAAAAAAATAAAAGTCTCAAGGGTGTAAAATAACATTTTGGTATTGGTAGGAAATTTGTATCTGCAATAAGAAAAAAAGATAAATTACTAAAAAGAGAGATGACATCATGAAATGGGTGGAAGACTTCTATCAAAGAATTATATAGTAATAAAGAACAAGTACCTCCTATATCGATTATATCTTCTGAATTGCTCAGAATTTTAAATAAAGAAGTGAGACATGCAATTAAATGTATGTAGAAAGGAAAGGCTCCAGGTAATGATGGAATTATAATTGATATATTAAAAGAAGCAGGTGAAGGAATAGAATTTTTTTAGCAAAGTTATATACCAAATGTCTAAATGATAAAGATGTACCAGTTGATTGGAAGAATGCAGTATTATTAATATTTAAAAAAGATGATAAAGAAGATATTAGAAATTACAGACCTATCAGCGTTTTATCAGTTTTATATAAATGTTTTACCAAGATAATTACAACTCATCTACAGAGAATATTGGATTTCCAACAACCAAGAGAACAAGCTGGATTAAAGTGATTTTAATACAGTAGATCATATCTAGGTATTGAGAGAAGTTATAGAAAGGACAAATGAATATGAGTTGCCATTATGCTTTGGATTTGTAGATTAGAAAAGGCATTTGATTCTATAAACATTTCTTCAGTGTTTAAAGCATTGAATCAGCAATGTATATATCCAGGATATTGTCATATTTTAAAGATATTTATAAAAATGCAACATCAAGAATTGAATTACATAATGATACTGGGAAAGTCAACATTGAGAAGGGTGTAAGACAGGGTGACTCCATATCTCCAAAACTTTTTACAGCAGTGCTGCAAAAAATATTTTGTGGATTAAAATGGGAAGCCAAAGGAGTGAAAGTAAATGGAGATTATTTAAGTTATTTAGATTTTGCAGATGATGTAGTTGTTTTTGCAAATATTTCTTTAAACTTACAGGAAATGTTGCAGGAGTTATCAGATGAAAGTAGGAAAGTAGAACTAAAGATAAATGTCAAAAAGACTAAAGTAATGTTTAATGGATTTTCTCAAAATATGAAAATAAGGATTGATTATGATGAGTTAGAAGAAGTTAACAGTTACAAATACCTTGGTCAGATTATTAATACAGATGGAAACATAATGGATGAAATAAATCATAGAATTAAACTTGGTTGGAGTGCTTTTGGTAGAAATAACTTGATACTAAAAGGAAATATGCCTATGTGTTTGAAAAGGATGGTTTTTAACAAATGTGTTTTGCCAGTTCTTACTTATGGATGTGAGACTTGGACACTTAATAGAAGAGCAATACAGAGACTTCAGACCACTCAAAGAAGTATGGAGAGATGCATGTTGGGAGTAACAAGAAGAGATCAAAAACACAATATATGGATAAGAGAACAAACAGGTGTTACTGACCACAGTAAAAAAATTAAAAGACTGAAGTGGAGTTGGGCTGGACATATTGCTAGAAGAGATAATAATAGATGGACAATTGAAATCTTAAACTGGATTCCAAGAGATTGTAAGAGACTCAGAAAGAGATCACCTGTGAGATGGATGGATGAAATAAGAAAGTGTGCAGGGGTGATGTGAAGAGAAGCTAAAGATCGGAAAAGATGGTTTGAAATTGGAGAGACTTTCATCCTGCAGTGGATTGATAATGGTTGATGATGATGATGATTATCAGCGATGGCACTTCAGGAAACTTGGAAATTGGAAAGAGAATCAGACACATTTTAACTGGAACACACTATATATATATATCATTAAAAGCTAGTCAACACGTAAACCATCCCAATATCAATAACAATCAATAATTTCAAACTGTTGTCAAGGCAACCTCCTTTTAATAATAAAGGGATTCCATCTTTATTGTTAAAAGGAGGTTACTTTGACAACAGTTTGAAATTATTGATTATTATCGATATTGGTATTGCCTAAGTACTTATCTTATTATATATGTATGACAGTTCTGATTCAGCAAAATAATTATTGTTAAAATTATTACAGTAATAGTTGATAATTGACTTCATACTATGATGGAATATGTTCTTATATATTATCTATAGTATTTATGTATTATATACTTTATATATATATATATATAAACAGTAAAAATATTTTAATAATATAATATTTTTTCTGATGAACATTTATGCATGTCAAATCTATAAAGCTAGTTATAGGCATTAGTATATATGATTTGTTCATTCTCAAATAAAAAACAAAACAAAACTAAAGACCATCTTCACTTGGCAAATAAGACAGTTTGCGGTCTGGATTATACCGATCCATAAGAATTGCGTTGTGATATTTTAGGTACTGATAATATTTCTGATATGTAAAAGAGTTTGACATATTCTTGGCCAGCCAAGAGAGATCATAAGACTTCTAAACACCATAAGTGCTCTCAAATTTTTCACATTCCCATTGCATTGAGATGTATAGAGCATCAATTATTATAAATACCTTGAGGCTTATCAGCCCTATAAACTTTTTAACTATTTGAGAAGCAGTTTCTCCTGAGGAACTGGATAACATATATATATATATACAGAAAGAGAGATGAATTTTAAACGAAAACCAGTAAATACATTAGCTTTTGTAAAATAGATGAACAGGTCTTTAATGTCAATTCTCTTTAAAATGAAAATCAATAAATCATTAATTATTTAAAAAAAAAAACTGACATTGTGAAAATTAAAACACTCATCCAACTCATTAGCGAAGCTCTTGTAAGAAAGCGACAAATTAACCTCTGCAGAGGAATCGTAACTATGGTAACGATGAAGTGTTTTGCTTAACGGATCATAAGGTAAATCAATTTTTATTTTATAATCACTTTTTCTGCTGGAATAAAACTATTGATTAGGTCATCTGTTCTTTTTTTAATTATGTAATGCAATATATATATATATTAAACACTCCAGCCTGCTACTTATCAACAACTGCTGATTATTGATTGGATTTATATAATTAAAGATTTGTATTTTGATTGATCAAAAATATGTAATCATTTTAAAGTAGAATATTAAATAAATATTAATGAATTATTTTTTTCCCATCTGCCAATTTTTTTAATACTTTTATTATATCATAATTTAATTATGGCAAATTCCAAGTGGGAGAAAACCTAAGAATAAAACTTTAATATAGTCTTAAGTCAAATAGACGTTTAACATGAGATGCGATGTATTATAGCTACGCTTTTTCCAGATTCACTTTTAAAAAATATTAGTTATCATTTATCTATATATATATTCTGTTTATAAAATCCTTAACAGTAATTTTTATTTCATGTATGTTATTTTTCAAACATATTTTTCGTTTTCTTTACCATATATTTTTTAATTTGTTTATTATTTCTCATCCATCTAAACAAAACAAAAAACCACAACAAAACATCAACACTTTTTTGTATAATCTTTTTTTTTTTTGTTATATATATTATCCTAATATATTCAGAAGTAAATTTATCTTTACACATGCATTGTTTTAGTATAAAGGACACGCCCTCACCTGTAAGCAAAAAATTTAAAGATTTATTTGAATCACTTGTCCTTCAAGCGCATCTATATGCAGGTCAATTTATACAATAACAGCGCATGTGTGAAGATAGTCTTACTTCCAAATGTATTACAGTGAACTATTGCGCTGTATAAAAATAAATATCAAATGCTTGAATATCCTAGCATCTTACTGAGGAAGCCAGTAGTAGAAACCGCTCTGGGGATATTCTGAAAAGCTTGTTAAGAGCTTATTTGCGAGTTCTATATATAAGATTTGTAATACAAGCTTGATAAATTAGGTCATGTGACATATGACTTGATTTCTTTGTGAATAAATATCAATATATTTAGATTCTAAAATATTATAAGTTAATTGCAGGTGGTTAAAAATGAGATAGTGTCTCTCACCTTCAATATTTAAATTACGTTTGACCAATTTGAACATCGTTTAAAAAATCAGGCATATATGACGTGATTGGTGATCATGAGATGTTTTGATGATATTATACCTATCCTGCCCATAGGATAATGGTAACTGTGGTTTGTGAAAAACCAAAAGTCACCAAAATGTATAGATGCTGAACTGAGTTCAGATTTATATGACCACAAGTGAATAAGCTCAGATCGGAAACATTAAGGTGTTTCATTTTGGGCTTCTAGCTGTATATTTATTCAAATGGGTAAAAGGTGACTGTTGGAGGGTTGCAGTAGATCCTATGATCTAGATGCAGTGCCCTCAAATCCAAGGCTTCTCACTGATGAATTCCACAAGCTAGAAACTAGGCTGGGGATGTTGGATGAGTAGGCACTAAATAGGGATTTTATGCACAAAACTTTCTGCAACCATTGTCTACAAAGGCATGCATTTGATGGCACTACTCTTGGAGAGTTTGGTACTCCTATTAATCAGGCACACAATAGTCTCAAGTCTTAAATAATTCATGATAAGAAAAAGTTGGCTTATATATAGATAAGCTTGAAAGACAAGTGATTTACTAGTTTTTTAATGTCTTTGCTTTCAAGTGAGTGCATATCAATTTATATTGAAACAGTGTATTTATGAAGATTGATTTACTTCTGAATATTACAATAAATGTTGTGCTGTATAAAATATATATATATATATATTATCCCAAAATTTTATAACTTCTCTACTTTTATTAAAAATGTGATAATCTCTATTAATAAAGGCTCGTCACTGTCTGTATTACATCTTTACAAAAGTTTTTTTTTTTTTTGACTTTTTATTCTAGTCTTAAATAATGAATTATTTCTTCTTTTACTACTATTATAATTTGAGTTCATCTGCAATGTTTATTTTGTTTTAATACTATATATACAGTGTGCATGTTTATTTTTGTTATTGTAAATTTTTACCTTCCTTAACTTTTTCTTAAATTTTCTATCCTTCTACCTCAATTGTCAATATATTATATATTTAATGTTCCATTGATATGTTCTTTCTAATTTTGTATAGTTTACTTTGAAATGTAATTTCAATTAATTTTATACTATATTTTAAAACTTGACTTTATGTAATTAGATTGACATCATTTTCAATTCATAAAGTTAAAATTATCTTTGCAACTTCACTCCCATTCATAAATGGCCAATAATCAGTCTATTTCACTTCGTGTAGCTTTATTTTCCATCTACAAGTTTCTTCAAACATATATCTTCCCATTTCATCTTATATCTTATTGAAAGTTATCAATAATTCAAATTGACAGCATTTTGCAGCATTTCTGTAAGCAAGGATAGATGGAGCCACTAGTTTTTATAAGGCTGTTTTAGATTAGATATGCATGTGTAGGAGATAGTTTATTTGTAGTTACATAACTTATGGATATGAGTAGGAATTTAGGTAGACAGTTATATATGAGTTTTATAAATATAGACATGGCATATGATAGAGTAAATAGAAATATATTATGGATAAGTTTAGCAAATTTGGGAATGGATGCTTCAGTGGATATTATTAAGAAATTATATGAAAACAATTATTATATATATCAATTAAGGAAATATAGAATCAGTTAAAGTTAAAAATGGGGTGGTACTAAGGCAAGGATGTCCTATGTTATCTATTTTGTTTTTGTTATATTTGAGTAAAATGGAAAGAGCAATAGAAAGATTAGGAAGAGGGATACATATACCGTTACTAGATGGTGAGTATATATTTTGTCAGTTTTTTTTTGTTGCAGATACATTTTTGTGTGGATAAAGAAGAGGAGATATGGAAGTTATGCTGAGGACATGTGCAAGGGTGGACAAAGAGATGGGGATTAAATTTAGTGAAAAAATATCAATTATAATGATGGTCAATACTGGGGAAAAAGAAGATGTAGAATTTTTATTGGGAGATATAAAATTAAGTGTGGTAAATAGATATAGTTATTTGGGAATTATTTTAAGTAATCAGAAAAATTATTTGAATGAATGGGAGAAAAAATTGATAAATGAAGCAAAGAAAAGAAAGGGGTTATTAAAGAAATTAATGGTGTTTTCATATAATAAATATGATGTAGCTAGAATTATATGGAAGGGAGTTGCAGTAACAGGGTTAACATATGATAATGATGCATTATGTGTTAGTAAAGGGGTATTAGATTACTTAGAAAAAGTACAAAGGGAAGTAGGTAAACATGCATTGGATGCAGATGTATGAACAGCAAGGGAGGCAATTCAAGGAGAAATGGGATGGTCAAGTTTTTATATGAGCGATGAAAAAGTAAAATGAAAATGTTTAGTAGGTTGCAGTTTATGGATAATAAAAGAATAGCCAAAATAGTATTTAATTGGGTTATGAGTAAAGGGCAGGCAACAAGATGGATGAGAAAGGTAATGTGGTATGCAAATGATTTGGATAAAGAATTTATATCATTATATTTGTACAAAAGATGGGATGATTGTGTTAGGAGGTGGTAAGGAATGGGATAAAAGAATAGATTTATTAATAAAGAATACGGAGTTAGAGAGATGGAGAACTAGTATAGAGAGTAAAAAGAGTTTAAATACATATATAGAAGTAATCAGAATATTGGATGTGAGTTAATATATGATAATAGTAAGGAAAGTAGTTTATTGTTTAAGGCTCAAATGGGATCTTTAGCAACAAGAGAATATATATGTAAATGGAAAAATATGGGTGATTTAGTCTGTAATTTGTGTAAGGAAGGCATAGAAAATATTAGGCATCTGTTAATTGAATGTAAATGCTTAAAAACAGAAAGGGTACAAATAATGAAGTTATGGAAGAATAAATATGAAAAAAGTGATTCTACAGAAAGTGGATTATTGGTTTTTATGCTGGGTTTGGGAACAGATAAGGGGGATTTAGATATAAAGCTATAGAGTTGACAAAGATTATGTTGTGGAAATGGGATGGAGCAGAATATGGGAAAACTTAGAGTGGGCAGTGGAAACTAAAGTGGCTAACAGGTTTCTCTGGGTATAATTGCTGAGACATTCCCAACTCTGTTTAAGGAGAAGCCACAATACATCACATCACATCTATTTTTGTCATAGCTATTTAAAACAAATAATGCCAATTTTTTAATTTTTGTTTTGATTTCCTTTCACGTTCTAATGTACACTTTCGTTTTTATTTTTATTACCAAATCCTTTTCCATTCTAATGTGCATTAACACTTTATTACTCATTTTAATCCTCAAATAAACTGAGTGATCAAATTATTTCCATTTTTCACTCATTTCTATTACTTTCTAATTTATTAATTATCAAAATACTTTTTTTATATAAATTTTTGTTTAAATCTTTTATTTATTTTTAATTTCAGTTTTTGTCTGTGAAACTTTGTAACTCAATTTTCACCCAGTTTTCAATTTCTGATTTAGTTGAAACTTTGCTAACATAATTATTTGAAACTTTAATTAATTTTGTAGAGTTTGCAAACTAATTTAGCCATTAAAAATAATGGAAAATTAATTTTTTACATTTTATATGAGATTCAGTACTCTTTACAGTACTGCCATCTAGTGCTATTATTTTGTATTTAAACTTAATTTCTGGCATTATATAAAAGTAAAAAGTAGAAAATAATTCAATATATATAAAAGCATAAAAAGTAGAATTTTTTTTATAGCTTTCACAATACTTTTGATAATACATAATCAAAATAAAAGCTAGTTTACGTTTAGAAAAACTATTTGTAAACATACATGCTATATACTTTTATTTTAATCATTTAATAATTTTATCATCATCATCATAATAATAATAATAATTATCATCATCATCATCATCATCATCATCATCATTATTATTATTATTATTATTACTATTATTATTATTATTCAACAACAGTAACCTATTGACTCATAAAGGGTTACATGTTTTACATATGTACAAGTGGTTGCCTAGGTTACATTAACACTAATTTTTCAGAAAAAATAATCTGAATTCATTTTGCATCATTTCCCATGATGATTTGCATTTAAATTGCATTGGGGCACTATTTTTCTCCAAGAAAAATTTTGACTTAATGTAGATCCATGTCTAAATAAGTGTAGAAATCATAATTGATTGTAATCTGTGTAAGTTGTATCTGAAATCCATTAGTCTATCCATTCAAAAAATGTGTATGTAAAAATAATATATGTGAGTAAGTTTCTTATAAATATTGTTCAACTCTTGAAAGTAAAGAGTATTGTAAAGGTAGAGTTCATTTTCTTTCAATATGATTGTTAATTATGTTCAGCTCATAGGTTGGTGTGGGTCTTTTTTCCCAAGGTTAAAGTTGTTGTGTTCATAGGTGTGATGATTATTTTATGTTCATTGAAATTTATGCCAGTACCATCAACCAGGGCAAATCACTTCTGTTATTATTTATAAAATGGCTACTTGAACAGCTGGCTTCATGGATGTGAACTTAGATAAGTTTTTCATAGATTGGCAGTCTGCTCCAAGAGAGAGCAGGTTGCAGGATAAATGTTGGGATGTGCATTTTTGCTGCCCAATTTTTTTCATTCTTTTAACTTGTTAAGGAATGTGGAGGGATGTTGCCAAGTGTTGTATTCAATGGAGAATGTGCAATGGGTACACTAAAATGCATAGATTAAAAAAATGTAGCATGTATAGTAGGGATTGTGGGATGCTGGTAAGATTGAATACTGTATTGTAGCAAGGTATTTCATTGTCTGTAGATGCTGGTCTTGAGCTCATGGATTTTGTTTAGGACAGTAAGTGAATAAAATATGTGTTTCTCTGATTCTTCAGCCCTGTGGCATAGGCTACAAAATAAATCAATATTTTTTTATTTGACAGATAGTACCAAAAAAGTATGAGGTGGGCAAACAAGAAGGGTGGTTTGCAGCAAGAATATTTTTTGCTCAAGTGACTATCTTCTGAAGTACCATTGATGTTGTGAAAATTGTTGAGGCCAAGCATGAGAGAGAGGGTATCTGGTGGTTCGTGGATGTCATCTAGGGTATAGAATTGCCATTTAGGAATATTTATTTAAATGGGTATGCTCTGGACAACTTGAATAAGAGATTGCAAAAAACCAGATGTTGGTGGAAATCTTCCAGTGGGTGTTATATCAAGCAGGCACTGAAGTTCAAGGAATCATCATAGGGTAGTGGCTATACTATTGCCTATTTTTTGAATATTAAAGATATGTATAGTTTAGCCTGAGCCCATTTTGTATGGGTGGTTG